>JBBPBX010015082.1:23702-40215 GCA_038048925.1 Garcialebias charrua
AGTCGTTTTCGCACTGCACGGCCCTCCCCGGCCCAGCCCGGCTTCTAACCCGGGTTCGTGTTGTTCGCATTTGCCTTCTCGGGCCGGCGGCAGCCCGAGTTTTGGAACCCCACCGACGGAGGTTCTAATCGGGCCGAGCTCCCGGGCCCAGTTTGACCATGTACTGCTCATCATTTGATTCGTTGTTTGCAGCAGGGGCGGGACTGCTGCGTGTTGAGTCATCAACTCGTTCTAACAACAACCTCAGCGCGAGCTGAATTTCATTAAAATATAACTAATATTCTCTAACTCTTGCGCGTAGCTAGGATTTCATGGAGGGCGGTTCCTTTATAGGAAAAGTGGACTCCTGGAAAAGTAATACGCCTCGGTGGCTCACTGGAAGAGCGTCGGCTTTCCGCCCTAAACTTTATCTTGACTCGGGTTCGATTCTCACCTGGTTCAACTTATTTTACGTTTGTCTTTTATTGGATTTAAAAAAAAAGGAGTTTGTGTTATGCCTGTGGTTAACACAAACTCCTTTTTTTATCCAATAAAAGACAAACGTAAAATAAGTTGAGCCGGTAACTAGAAAACAAATTAACCCTGAGGTGCACACAGCTATATGAAAAGCTGTTTTCTGTTTAATACTGGGTGGTGGTTTACTATTACTTTACATTGGCAAAGCTTTAACAGGGCGTTTAACATGGTGAGCACATGTTTTTTTGGTTTGGTTAGCCCTCCCATTTAAGCTAATTACCCAGAAATCGGCATCATTGTTCACATTTGCTTCCTTTCTTTATTTAATACAGACCAGTCCGATTATTTTCTTATTTTGCGTTCATGTCTGAGAAAGTCTTATGTAGGAGCTCATAAATTGAATGGAAATCAATGCATTCTCATTTTTCAGTGTTTTTATCCTTAGTGGTGTTTTTCTTTCAGGGATTTCTCACAAAACTTTACACCTTTTTGTTCAAATTGCCGGAAAGCACTGTGTGTTAGACTGCCCGGTGGGCTCAGTGGGATAAAACTCCAACTACCAAGCATCAATTCCTTCTTTTAATGAGAATCTCATGCTGCTATTTTATCAGTTACTTACCTGAAATAAGAACAACATGGTTAGTTTATCTAGTCTCTATCTAGTGCATCTCCTTATAACTGTCTTGTTAGTTTTCTCCTGGTGTTGGTTTGTTTTGTTGTACCAATTTTCTTATGACCGTGGTTGTCAAAATTGACATTCAAAGATTCCAATTTGAGTTTTAAATAATGTCAGAGTTCTGACACATCTGAAGATTAAACTTTTTTTTTAAAAAATCCCTTCATGCACAACTACAATGCACAAATATCATGGTTTTCAGACTGTGGTGCAAGTAAAATTGAAAAGGTTAGAAAAAAATTCCAGTAAATTACTGATAATTTCCAAAAACTGTTCCACAGAAAGGCATTTTTGCAATAATCCAATTTGACAGTGTTGTATGGGCATTATGGAAAATTCTAGGAATTTAAGAGATTCATGCAAATTTATAAAAATGTATTCAAAATTAAGGGGAATTTAAGCAAACAGTATCAAATACAAACAGAAATATGAACTTTTTTTGTCATAAGCAAATCATGGGTTTGACACAAATTTTTATGAAACAGTATCAAATACAAACAGAAATATGAACTTTTTTTGTCATAAGCAAATCATGGGTTTGACACAAATTTTTATGAAAGCAGCAAATTTATAGTGATTTTAGAGAACAATGGATTTTTGACCATATGTATTATTGTTGTAATACTTTGTGAAACCCATGCACACAACTCTAAACAACAACATCCACATTATATGAGGTTTTATTATGAATTTTTGGCATTGCATTCACATAAAACCCAATAAAAGATAATTAAATTAAACATCAGACAGAGCATTGCATTATCTGCTGACTGATGTCAATTAGTCAAGATTTGGCTAAAATATGATTCCCCCAACTATAAAGTGTTTAAATTACTGTTTAGGGCCAACCTTTGACATTTTAAATTCCATGTTTATGGATGGATGGACATTTTTTTTGTTTGTTTGTTTTCTGTACAGTATTTCTACTTTTTAAATGCACTACCGGTGTGTGAATGTGTGAATGAATGGGTGGATGGCTGGTATTGTAAAGCGCTTTGGGGCTCCTCACAAGGGGCTGGAAAGCACTATATAAATAAGCTCCATTTACCATTTACTTTTTATGCTGTATTCCTAGGGTAGTACCTGTAAAAATGTTCAAGAACCACTGCACTAATGTACTGTATTTGTGTGAAAGGTAAAATTGGACTATTAAATCTCCCTGAACTGACCTGTCCTTATGATTGCCCATAAGTGTAGTTACCGTTGTCGTCCATGGGTGTTGGATTTTAACAACTCGCCCTTGACCGCATCATAGGAAGCACCCTCTCAATTTCACTTTCACTTTCCTCTTTCTAGCAGCCTCCTGCCTTGGTCAATAAACCTTTCCTGTTTGGAGCAGAGTTTCTCAGAGAACAAGTCTCCCACCACATATTAGAGTTTAGTTTTATTTGCAGGCTGTGGTTGTTACTCCCATGTGAAAGCTCTTACAAGCATTAGCAACCTTGCATTTTCTTGGTAATGCAGCCTTTGAGATTTATTTTTAAAACTCTGTTTCCTCTCCCAGCCTTTTGGCCTTGGTTTTTGTGACAAGTAATGAGCTTTTTGGGTTTAGTTTGCAAAACGTACAGGGCCGTTGTCAAAAACTTGCACCCAACAAGAGTCAACTTATCTGGGAATGCTTTCTTATCACAGGACAATTTTATTTTCTGTATATTTCTGTAATTGAATACCGTAGAACAGCACTTATTCTTGCAGCTTCTATTTCATGTGCAATTGTGTTTGGCAAATACCCTCTGTACATGATAAAAAAAGTAAATTGCATATTCAGGGAATTTGTCTTTAAGAAGGAAAGGTCATTGCATCAACACTGGCAATATACCATACGTTTTTAAATCATCGGGTAACAATTCAGTACTGTAGTTTTTTTTTTTTTCCATCTGGAAAGTTTTGCCAAATGAGCACAAGTTGCCCTTCCATATCCTGTAATAATTAAGAAAGACTGAAAAGACTAGTCTTATTTTATGACAATATGTTCCTTGTCGCCAGGGCTTACTTGTTGACAGGTCATTTCCCTGTAGCTTGTCCAATTAATGTCAGCTGCCTCCTTAAAAGTAAAGTATTTGTGTTTTTCAATACCAATGTCTACAGGGCATTCCACCCTATGCCTTTGTGTGGTATTTCAATGCATGTTTGTCTTGTCCAGAGAAATGGAAAAGAGTGAGTGTAATTATTGTGTGTGAAAAGGATGTGATTCATGTGAAAATGTTAATTCAGTCAAAAGAGGAGCTGTCCTCAACTGTAGTTACAGGAGTAAGAAAGCCATTCCATCCTTGTGGGACCAAAGGCTACAAGGGCTTTGATCCTTTGGACTTCTTGATGAAAATCAAGTTTTTGCACTGGATTTGAACAGCGGGTTTGGATGTTGTCAGTCCATGCAATGGGCGTTATCAACTGTTATCATCCCCATTTGTAGCGGCGAATAGGTCACAATCTGCCTACTAGCATGTTTAACAGAACATTATCAGCGTTATCGCTGTGAGTAGGCAGCGTGTTTCCGTAAACCCGGAAGTGTAGCGTTTTTGTTTTTTTCAGCTTATGTAACCGTTTTCCTCAACCTAACCTTAAACCTGACCCAGAGGACCAACCCTAAACCTAACCAAGACCCTAAACCTAACGCCAGAGGCTTTACTCAAAACTTTAAGACGTAGCTAAAGACGGAGCCTGCTGTCATCGCTTGTGATGGTGACAACGTACCTTTAAACCTACTAGTAGGTACAGTAGGGGCATTCTGACCGCTACGTATGGGGATGATAATAATTGATAAGGGCCATTTTATGGTTGATAACATCCGAAGCAGGTGATTTGAAGCAGATTCTTCCAGCTTTCAGCTTTAAAACTTTGATGTCTCATTCCAATTTTGTGGCATTCATTCATTCATTCAACCTTTATTTAGCAGGGCTTCCGACTTGGGACCCGAAGGACGCGGGTTCGCACCCCGGCCACTACACACCTTGGGGTGTCTATGAGTGCACACCTATTTCCCCAGCTCCCCGGGCACTTTCTATGGCTGCTCACTGCACCACCTGGTGGTGGTTGGGTTAAATGCAGAGATGAATTTCGTTTGTGTATGGGAAACAAACATACACAGATGACAAAAAAGGACATTATTATTATTATTAAATCTCATTGAGCCTCGAGGGCTCATTTACAAAAAGCGACCTGCTACAAACTAAAGAATGATGAACAGCAATGGTAGAATTTCCTTAAACAACAAACAACAGAAAACAAAAAGAAAAGAAAAAAATGTAGGAGAGAAATAGGACGTGAAATGCAAAGTATCAAAACTAGCAAAACACCACAAGGTAGATGTACAAAATCAAAAACAGGAACATATCTGCAATGGTTTCTGCCAGGTTTCCAAAAGATTTTTAAAACCATTTCATCCATCCATCCGTCTGTATCAGCTTCTTACCAGTAGTTCTATGCATAATACAGGGCTTTATCTTTGTTAGAAAGACAAGGTTCTAGCTGTGTACCACTAACCCTGAAGATGACTCTATCTAAAATACATGAGGGTCAGTGCTTTGGACCAAATGTTGAACTGTATCCAAACTGTGCTGCTGCCCAGATGCATGTTTTCATCTTTCTGCTGGTCACTTCCATAAATTACTTTCACATCACACGCAAAGAAGAGACATAGATATAGCCTTTTTACATACGAGGGAATTCCCTATTTAATATCCAACAAATCTTTACTTGATGACTTATGTATCTCTGGTCATACTGCTGCCCAACTGTCACTTCTTGTTTTTCTTTAAAATGAAGGTTGCTGCTGGGGTGATCCAGGCATAGGTGGTATGTTGTCAAAATTAATTTATTAGTGCTTGACCAGCAGTATGACCCAGCAAAGTAAGGGTACAAAAAGCTGTGGTGACTGTTCAGGTTTTTGCTGAAAATTATTTAGGTGTCAAGAAAATTCAAAGGGAAATCTGGAAACTTGTTCTGTTTGCAAAATTAATTCATCTTCAGAACAAAATTTCAGACAAACATTATTTATAGTTGATGCCTTATGATGAATTAGTCAAGCAAACACTATCAACAGTCCAGTGTTATAGTCATCAAGACAAGCCTGTCTGCTTTAAGCTATATTTGACTGTCCTTAATTCAGCAAATGAACAAGTCACATCTCACTATAATATGAGCTTATCATGAGAACCGTGGAGTGTTACTGCACATTTTAGACATGGAACACTAATAAAAATGTACATCAAACATCTTTTGTACAGGAAACACCAATTAGACTTAGTGATGACACCCGTGAGTAATCACAGATGCCAGAGAAGGAGACAGGGGATGAAGACATGAACACGACACAAGATAGGGTTAGACACTTGCTTTCCATCTTGTAAAATAATCCTGACGGCACTTAAACCGCAGCTTTAACCTTCATATACTAAAAACCTAGTACTGTTGATACTATATGTGCTGTGCAGTACACATACTGCTTTTGACATGTTACCTAGATTTGCACCTGTACATCCTCCTAGGTATATTTTATACTTAAGAAAGGAAAAACTGTTTGTGCTGTTCTGTGTAAGGGTGCCTCATTTTCTCAGGCTTCAGCTGTAGAGTATCGGTTGGCGCTGAGATCTATAGCAGCCGACTTGTTTACTCTTAATACCAGCACACTTCACCCACTCCCCGCATTTAAGGAGGGCACCTCTGCCTTATAGCAGCATGTAGACATTTTTATGGCTTACTACACTCAACACATCTTGATAACAGCTTTCATGGACAAATGTTTCAAATATGTTTGTGCTTTTATAATAACACCGGGTTATGCAATCAGAGTTTGAGAAAACTTGTGCTGGCAAAAAGTCTGTTAAAATTAGATTCTTATGTTAAAATTTACAGATTGCTTAAGATGTTAGTGTGAATGGGCCATTCTTGTGCTTAAACTTTTATAGTGTTGCTAGCTCCAGATGTTGCAATCCTGGCACACAGTTACCGTTATATTTTTGGCATGTTGCCTCTGTTTGATAGAAGTAAGCAAGAGAAAGACGGGAAACATGGGAAACTGAGTAGAGGCGTAATAGTCCAGAGACTCACATTTTTGTACTACAAAACATTTTGACTGATAGCCACTTGAATGCCATGTCACACATCACAATGTTACTGTATTATGTGTACAGTATATCAGACCACATGTGGTTTTAATAATTAAAGCAGTCTAACATGGTCTGCTACTATCCATTTTTTTACAAGCATTGCTCTTTCAAGACAAGAAAAACAGAAGCACAGTGATGATGGTAAAAATTGCCAACGTCCCAGGAGATTTAGGAGATGATCTCATTTAATGTCTCAGTGTTACCACAGGGACACTTTAAGAAAAGCATATTTCCTATGTGAGCTTCATGTTTCAAGTGAAGTAAACAATGGCGCTCTCAGTTTTGGTTGTGACTTTTTCAAATAAGTTTTGACATTTATCTACACAACTCACAGCGATTTGTACACAAGCTCTTTCTGTACAAATGCATTTCAATGTAACAGTCACAAATGCTCATGACTTTACCACCACAGCAATTAACATTCATTCAACCTTTATTTAGTCAGGTAAATCTTTTGAACCTCATGGGCTCATTTACGAGGTTCAAAAGATTTGCCTGACTAAATAAAGGTTGAATGAATGTTAAAACATAGCTTTTTGTGTCATAGTTATGTTCTAAAAAGAGCTAAAATAGTTTTATAAAAAGGTTAGATACATGAAATCATTGTTTAAGGTTTACATGAAAGAGATATTCCATCATTCTTCAGGTGTTTTGCTGAATATCTTAAATTTGCCTTGAAACAGGAGTGTAGCATTTAATATTTTGCTGTGTATGGTTAGCTTCTCTTACCCTTTTTTTTAACATTGCTCTTTGACACCGAATCTGTTCATAACTTTTAAGGACATAGTTTTCAGGCATAACCAGAAGATGAAAGGCTTCCAGTTTAGAGCCCTTTGAATCATTTTATGCAGATGATGTGGCCCAATTGTCCTCAACAAGTGGGCCTGTCAGCAGCCACTGGGGTGTTTTACAGATACAGTTAATGTAAAACAGCCAGAATGTAAAAATAGTATCTCCAAGTTTAAGGTCGTAGATGTAGTGGGCCTACCCAGGGTCAAATTAAGGTTTTTGAACTGTCCAGTGATGACCTTTACTGACCTCTCAGTAAAGCAAGACATTTACTACAAAATTATTCATTTAGCTATAATCTGATAACATAGTCACCAATAAGAGACTATTTCTATCTTTGATTTTAGGCTGATGTGATCAAATGAATAATTTTATTTGTAAGAGCATCAGTACATTTTAATGTCAGATAAATCAAATACTCTGCTTAATTCAAAATGTTGTACATGGAGGATTTCTCCTCTCCTCTCGAACTTGCATGTGAAGATAAAAGGAACACTTTATCTCATTCATTTTAGCTTGAGCTCAGGACAATCTAGACATCCAGAGACTTTTGTTTTTGTCCTATTTAATAATCAAGCTATTATCATTAATAGGTCCCATATGTAATGCTTAATGACGTTGTTTTAATCAAACCAACAGTATTTTGTTAAAGTGTTAAAGCAAAGGAATCAGTTTTATGATAAAATGCTGACATCTGAAACTAACACTTTATCTTTCTGACAAACTAATCTTTTGACCCCCTTTCAACATGTTGATGTCATCCTCACATCAACTTATGATGCCATTCGGCCAATCAGAAAGAACACATTTTCTGGGTCACGTCTCAGTTAAAACCTTCACATCTTACTTTCTCAAAAAAGTCTGCTGGAGTAAGCCTCAAACCATGGTCTTCTCCAAAGAACTGATGATCGTCTAGTCACACGCTAAGGACACGTCATTCAGTTAAAGACTTATAACATGCCAAGTTATAAGCCATCTTCAACAGCTGAAAAGCTCTCTTTTATTGACATTCCTTTAAGGAACGTCTTATCTTGAACAACAGCACCAGGAGCTGCCGTTACTTCGGTTCGAGTCAAGGCGCACGTCTGGAGACGCTGAGAATGGTAAACGAACTGACCAAACTGGACCGAGGGAGACTGACCATCTTCACGAGGTAACAAGTCGTCAAATGCTTTGCCAAGGGTACCAACGTGTAGCTTTAATCGGCCGGAGAACTGCCATGTTTCTGGTTAAACACATCAAGATAACTCCCTAAAACTCTTAACTTTTCTTCCTCCATAAATCTTTCCTATTTCTTTTCCCTCTCAACCTAAGCTGGAAACTATTTTAAGTTTAAAGAGCCCACAGTCTAAATATGTTAACATCCAATATTTATGTCTGTTGTGTTGAATTTAAGTTTGCTGACGTTTAATTTGAAAGAAAGTGAAATCATGTCAATCAAGTGTAATGGTGTTAATTTAGTGGATTTATTTTAAATAAATGATAGTGTCTCTTTGACATATCAAACTAAGTTAACGTCTTTGTCACTTAATGGCTTTGTGTATTTATCCATCATAAAGATCACAGAAATATTGGGTAAACTGAAAAAGAACAGAATCCGTGAACATTTACTATTCAATCTGAATAAGTAGATTAATTAAGGATAAAGAGGTCAGTATTTAATATTGACCTCCTCATTAATTCTTACATAGTCCTCAACCAGAAAAGGGTGGAATGCCAACTTTGAGATGGCAATAAGCTACTGCCCAAAGGCGAGAAGTTTCAGTCTCTCACAAGTTGGTGTTGAACAAAGCAGAAGGTTGATAGATGGATTGGGCAGAGTCTAGATTTATGTACCAATCTATTATGTATGGTTAAAAAAAGGGGGGAAAAAGAAAGAAACGGGACTGAAAGGCAAAGTTCTTCATAACAACCCTCACTTGTAGTCATAAATTATAATTATTACATAATGGGATTGCCAATGCAAGTCTTTAAAATAAGCCTTCTTAGAGGAGTGGCTGGACTCACCCTTTGTGATAGAGCGATGAGTTTGGCCATTTGTGATGAGCTTGCTCTTTTGCACTTCCATGGGTCCATTGAGGTGTTTTGACATGTGGTTCAAATACTTTCAAAGTATCCAAAAAAGCTAAGTCTGGTCCTCTGGACATTCAAAAAACTTTCAAAGTACTTTTCATGGAAGATGTTAGAGCCATGTCCCTCTGGAAAGAGATCTTGGTGCAAACTCAGGACACACAGATTACATTTCACAATTCACTTGGGTTCATGGAGGATGAATTGTAGAAGATAGCCAGGGAAAGAATGTGTTAATGATCTCTGCTTAAGCTGTTACACATGACCCTTTCTCAGTTAACAGCAGTGGATGGACGCATGCATGCATGGATGGGTGGGTGGATGGGTGGTTGGATCCCATACTGGCCATAATCAATAAAGTCATTTTTGAGCTAATGCTTTAGAAAAGGAAAAAGACACTTAAGCCTAAATGAGTCAGCACACAGTCAGTGAATGAAGAGGTGGAGGAAACATTAGGAGGAAAATATGGGTACTTCTTCCACCACTGTCGTTAAACCTGCCAAGCCTAAACACCAAGCTAAGACGCTCCAGCTTATTTAGTGGCTGCACTCTGTCTGTCCTCAGCGTTAGACACTTCAGCTAATATTTTGGGCTGGAAAACTAGCCACACTCGGTAGAAGCATGTTTGCCTTGGAAGCAGCTGCCGAGCTGTTGAGTATTGCCATCCATGTCAAGTGGTACACAGCTTAATACCGTCCCTGGCAAACGCTGACACTTTTCATGAAGAATTACATCTGTGGTTGTTTCAACACGGGCCTAAAGTGGTCAGCCCAGAGGCAGTATCACATTCAGATGTCAGGGGAGGTGTAATTAAAGAAATCTGTTTAAATATTTGAACATATTCATTGATGCTCAATGACATGTGGATTTATGCATTTCTTGTTTTAAGGACAGGTTTCCCAATAAGTCTTAACTGGAAAAAATGCATTGAGGTACTGAGCACAGCAGGATCTTTGCATATTTTCCCTTATGAAGGATATTTTTAACAACTTTAAGTCTTACTCACTCTGAGGCATGGATAAAGTAGCATCCCTTCCCTCTTTGTTCACTAGTTTTCTGTCCACACCCTCCTGTTTTTATTTCAACACAGATTGTACTGATTTAGTCTCCGACTGTCTTCCATCCAACTTCAATTCCCATAGTAAATCCACTATTATTGCTCAAATTTTCCCCAGCCAGACCCAAATATCTGCTGTTAGTTCTTAAATACACTCAAGAAATTGCAACAGTTTTGCTGTTCAAGCTAAAACACCTAATGGGAATTAAAAAAACAAGACGTGTGCTAAAGTTCTACAGGCTATGAGTTGGACTTCTGCTGCATACTCTGTAAATATGATCAATTAACATCTGAAATATGACCACATAGAACACTACAAGTGTGATGTAAGGCACATGCTACAGATTAAAAACGTTCAGATTTATATTTGGTCTTTTTTCTCAACGAGCCTCAAATGCATTAAAATTCAATACAGGGGCTCCCCGACTTACGAGCGACCTGACATACGAGGTTCCGGACTTACGAGCTGGCGAACGAGCAGTAAATTTGTAAAGAACATACCGAAAATACAGCACTTTTATGTGTTTTTAGATGAAAGTGTGTTAGCTAACCGTTTGGAAACAAGTTTCTGAGCATGTTTATGAACTAGTATGAACATTTGTGATGAAAAACGAGTGTTCGTAGTAGCGCTAGCATACATTTTCCGACTTACGGCAGAAAATCCGGACTTACGAGAACACGTGTTTCGGGTTCCGACGTACGAATTTTCGTAGTAGTAGTAACGGAACTCGCTCGTAAGTCAGGGACCCCCTGTAGTTTGTTCTTGGAAATCACACAGAGAATCTGTCTTGTATATTTAATTTACGTCTTCTCTAAGATGCTTAAACAGATAACTTCTGTGGACATGTACGCAGTCACAGAACCATACAGCTCACTGGTGGGTGCCTGCTCTGTGCTCTAATGGGCTTGGGTCAGCTGATAGGGGCTGTTCTCAACAATCAGCCGCTGAGCTGATGCTATCTGAATGTTATCTGCTGCTGCTCTCTCATCTTAAATGTTCTGCACTTCATGAAGAACCTCCTGCCATTGTGTTTCTGTCTAGAAACCAGAGATCTGTAGCTGTGGTTGCGGATTATGGCAAGATTTTTATTATACTTGGTCCGATCGAACTAGAAGAGGGAAGTAGATGCACGAAGGAGCTTCATTTCCCAGGATTACCATGTGTAGCCTGTTTTTGCACCCCCCCCCCTATTCTGTAATCAAATTTTTAGTGCCTTTGAGATTTTAATTATTGGAATACATTTTATTTTTATTTTTTTTGCATTTTTGCGGCTCTAGTGGCCGATTTTTGTTGGGTAGGGTGTGGGGCGAAGCAAGGCAAGAGAGTGGAGGACATTGTGGAAAGGTCGTCGGGACCGGGATGTGAACCCGCGACAGCCACAGAGAGGACTAGCCTCAGAACATGGGCTGCGCTTTTAACCCCTGCGCCATAGCCGCGGCCCGAATACATTTTTTAAAAGAAAATAATTCTAAAAATGTAAGATTTAAGTTATAACACTAACATTGTAATGTTACAGTGTACTGTATTCAAAAGGAAAATTGGTGTTTTGATTTGTTCAAATAAATGCAGAAGCCAGTAATTACCATGTTTGCTTGTAATTTACTATCTTAATATAGTTTGATGTGATAAATATAAAGTATTTTTCATTTATTGAAAAACATGTTTTTTCTAGCTTTTAAAAATTAAACAACTTAAAAAATAATCAGAAGTCTCTAGGTGTTTGCTACTAAGACTCACTACTATTCCGTTGCTTTACACACCAGATGATCTGTGTTTGGTCGTTGCATTTGTTGTCTGCAATGATTTTGTGTCTATATTCTGGTTTTTTTTGTACTTCATTTTGTATGTTGCTTGTGTGTTGCCTGTTGTTTGTCTGTTTGTACAACACTTTGGTTGGCCTTGTCACTGTTTTAAGTGCTCTATGAATAAAATGGTATGGTAAAAAAGAAAATGGTATGGTACTTGCTCATTTCCCACTAACTAACCATTATCGTCCCCCATTGCAAAGAAAAAAGAGGTAATTGGAAATACACTCCATCCATTCATCTGTCAGTCTGTGCTGTGAGCATGATAACTTGGAAAATAAGTGGGGTACCAACTTTCATATTGGTGTGTGGCTGCATCTAAGTTCCTTTCAAAAATTAAGTTGTCACATCAAAATCCAAAATGACTATGTAAAGATTTACGTAAACCTTGTAAGCTGGATAATTTTGGGCTGATTAACTAGCAGCTATTCCATTAATACCATATTTTTCAGCCCATAAGTCACATTTTTTTTGCACAAGTTGCATATCCTGCTACTTATATACCATAGAGACACATTTATGGATTTTCCCCCCTTATTTATAAACCAATTTTTGGCTGAGATATGACCGTTTTCATTCATTGTGACTGAAACTTTTGAACACTACCATTTGCAGCCACTAGATGGCGTTCAAGCAGTATAGCATGCCGTTGTGTCATGCAATGATTAAAACATAGCTATTAATGACACAGTCGGCTTGCCATAGGCTGCCACATTTGTCCAGCTCACTTGGAGCAACCATCAAATCAGCTTCATGTCACTGCACCACCCTGGCAAAATGCAGCTGATTTGACCACTGAAGTACGTTTATTAAGTACAAGTTCAACTGAGACACACCTTTACTATAATGTTAAGCAAACAAATAATTGTTTTTAGGTGGTTATCTTGTTAAATTTGGAAGAAATGTGCATCGTTCCTCCTTCCTGATTTCCTCCCTCAGTGCGCGCTCCCGGGAGCACCAAGGCAGCAATAATTTTGAAAATGCAGCTGATTTGACTGTCAAAGTGCATTTATTAAGGAATACAGTAGTAAGACTGAGACATACCTTTACTATAATTTCTAGCAAACAAATAAATGTTTTTAAGCATTACTCTTGTTAATTTCTTGTTAAAGTCCTCCTGTGCACGCTCCCATGGCCACCATTTGACAGCTAATTGATTTTTGGCACAACACCGGTCCACATTTCCCCGTTGTCAGCGGTGACGCGTAACAAACGCAATGCGTCAGCGGTGATGCATAATAGATGCGACGTATACGGCGAAGTGACATATTTATGGATTTTCCCACTTTACAGTATTAGACATATTTGGACTGATGCAACTTATAGAGGGGAGTGACAAGTACAGCAAAAAATATGGTAGTTAATATGCGACAAAGCGTATGTTTTGTTGATAATGTAAAAATGGTCATAATGTAAATAAGCTTTGTCTTTAAGATGTTATAATTTTTAATAATAATTGTTTAAGATGTGTGATATTAACAGTCTAATCTAAATATTTAAAATGAAAGTTTTTATGTATTAGCTCTTGGACTAACATCGCTCTAAACCTGACAGTTGTTTGTCATTTCAGTGCATGAATGCTTTTTGTCATTTCTGATTTTGTCCATAGTATGTTAACTTTCTTTTCTGTAAAACAAGAGCTTGCACCAGGAACTATAATATTTGTTTTAAAGCTGCCTCTAGCGTTTCATTGAGAAGTCCGTCCTGCTCCAAACTCTATCCAGGCGTTTTATTAGGCAGTGAAGAAATGCAGACCGCAGCTCTTGTGTTTGCAGGGAGGGTGCAGTGGGAATAATTTACATGCACTCATAATTGCTCCAGTGGTCAGTTTTTATAGCGAAAATGTGGAGAGGACTTTGATGGCCTGTCAGTTATTTTGTGTGGAGAAATCAACTTGGCTCGGCAAGAACAACTGTTCCATGTCCGTTTAGTTTGGTTCTCATGGCAGACATTTGGATTTTAAAAACTGATCTGCATAAACGAACTTAAACAATCAAACACAAATATGTGTTCATCTGAGGTTTTGCATTGTTTAAAGCAACTCCCAAAAGTCTGATAGACTTAGGTGTCATTTATTCTTAAGGTATAGTCCAGAAAAGATGAACAGACTGAGTTTATCTGTAAACTCTTATCTAACTAAATTCACCCACTTCAAATGTTATCAGCCATTAAATGACCATTATTAGTTATCACCCCCATTGTTAACGTTCAGGCTGTACCTCCTAGTAGGTTTAAAGGAATGTTATTATCTCTGATAATATGCAGCGTCACATGCAGGTAAACCAGGAAGTGGGTTTTTTAAAGCTTATGTAACGCTTTTCCTAAACCTAGCCTTACGCTAAATGTGATCCCCTGCTCTAAAACACTTGGTACTTTGTATAAAATGTCAAATTAAGCCTGAATTTAATGATGTGCACATCTCAGAAACCCACGTTTTACATCAGTCCAATTATGTCCAATAAAGTGGAAAAATCCATAAACAGGTGGCACCGCCGTATACGTTGCATCTATTACGCGTCGCCGCTGACAACCCGGAAATGTGGGCCGGTGTTTTGCCAAAAATGGATTGGCTGCCAAATGGCCACAGTAGCATGTATGGAAGGACTTTAACAAGATTAACACTTAAAAACAATTATTTGTTTGCTGAAAATTATAGCAAAGATGTGTCTGAGCTGAACTTTTCCTTTTAAAAATGAACGTAATGTTCAAATCAACTGGATTAAAAAAAACTTTCTCTGTCTCAAGCGTGCACATGCATCGAGTGGAAACGCTGCATTTCTTTAAAATTCAACAAGATAAACACCTTAAAAAATATATTTGTTTGCTGACATTATAGTAAAAGTGTGTCTCAGCTGAACTTTTCTTAATAAATGCACTTTGACAGTTAAAACATGACAAAATGAAGCTGACAAAATAAAGCGGCTTTAAAATGACTACACGCTCACCCGCCCATAATGATGACAGAAACACCTACAGTATTTATTTATTTATTTTTATACAAACCCGTTGAATTCTTCATCCTCTGTGTCGCTGGTGAAGAGTCCTGACAACTCCTGAGGTAACAGTAGTTCAGACCTCCAGAGAGCAGGAGGCCGTGCTGCGACAGAGTGAGTCCGAGCAGAGGAGGCTGCTGTTGGACACGTGAGCTGGGAACGCTCGGTGGACCCTAGCGGCCGAAAGTGGTACTGCTCCATTTTTTCCGTCAGAATGAATGGAAATAGTCATATCTCAGCCAAAAATTGGTCTAAAAATATGGGGTGAAATCCATAAATATGTTGCTTTGTTGTATAAGTTGCAAGACGTGCAAATTAGGCAAAAAACTGCGACTTATAGGCCGAAAAGTACAGTATTTGGCACGGTGGCACAGTTGGTAGAGCTGCCGCCTCTCACTGAGAAGGTTGCCAGATAAAATCCTGGTCCAGGGGCCTTTCTGGATGGAGTTTACATGTTCTCTCTGTGCATGTGTGGGTTTTCTCCAGCTACTCCAGTTTCCTCCCGCAGACCCAAAACATGCATGTTAGACTGATTGGTAACTCTAAATTGTCTCTAGGTGTGAGTGAGAGAGTGAATGGTTGTTTGTCTCGTTTGTCTCCATGTGTCCCTGTGATGGACTGGAGACATGTCCAGAGTATCCCCCTCCTCTCACACAGTGACTGCTGGATATGGGCACCAGTGACCCCAGTGACCTGAAAAGGAAGAAGCAGGTAAAGATAATGGAGGGATGGATAGTTGTATACAGTAGTTGTATAGATGGATGGATGGATGGATGGATGGATGGATGGATGGATGGAACTGTGTCCATGTTCAGGTTGTTATCACCCATTCAGAACTGTCAGTTTGAGTCAAAACTGTAAAAGTACATAAATTCAGCTTATTTTCTAATAAATTTCTATTCCATCTTTCTTTTTTTGCTTTGCCTGAAATATTTTATTCATGGATCACACGGATTTGATCATCATGTTAAAACAAATCCCCCAATCAAACCTGAAAACCTCGCTCCAATAAAATCCCTGACATGACTGAGCTCATTTTGATATGCGTGTGTTTTGTGGCTTTTAGGATTCACGAGCTCAGCATTTCTTTATGATCATGGCAGAACGCTGAGTTGGCAGTTTTGGTGTGGCTCATGGAGTCAGCTGTAAAACTGTTTTTTAATCTGTTCTCTGTGAAATTGTATTCGTCTTGAGCTGCAGTTGAAAAAAGGTGTGTTTCTGATCTGCTTTACTTCTTTCATTACTTGCTAAAGCAGTAAAGTGAGATTTGGACTTTTTCTTTTAGCAGCTTGTTTTACACTTCACTGTTGCTTTTACATTAAGGAACACCAGTTTCTGTTGGGCTTTAAGAAAATCCACTCCATTATTTTAAGTTCCTGTTTAAAAAAAAAAAAAACTTAAGAGTTGTTTCAGTCGGGGCCAGATCAATACGGTGGCCATGAACAACAGTTGAAAAAACAGAATTACATTAAGCCAAAGCGGATGTGGCCAAAGCAGAAGTGGCCAAAGCGGAAGTGTCTGAAATCACATTTGAAAAAAAAAAAAATTACATTTGAAA
>JBBPBX010015083.1:30026-49982 GCA_038048925.1 Garcialebias charrua
GGACTGCACCACTGTTCTGTAACTTTATGCTTTCTGCCCACACACTATGGTTATTGATGCTTTAAAAAAATGTTTTGACTTTGATTTTGTAGCAGATCTTGGAAATCTTTCAGCAGCTTTTACCTCAGGATATAAATATGTAATATCCTGGAAATCTGTGCCAATTATTTTTTTTAATTATAAAGTAAGAAACCATGTCTGCACTGTATTTCTCACATATAGATGTGTTCATTAATTAAAACTTTGTGAGCAGAATCTGTGAACGGCCGCCAACTACCGGGCGGTCTGGCAACGGTTTGGTGATGGCAACGTGTTCGCTAGTCTGAAAGATTTGACGTCTTCATCAATTCAATTCCAAAAAAACTTTAATTTGTCCCAAATGGGAAATTAAAGTATGCAGGGTAGTTTCACGTGTGAATCGTTGACATTCAGATTTGTTTTGCTTGGGGGGCAGACGTGGCTGAGTGGTTAGAGCAGTTGTCCTCCAATGGGAGAGTTGGGGGGTTTGATTCCGTCACTATGCAGCCACATGTTGAAGTGTCCCTGGGTAGAGGCACTGAACTGCCTCTGATGTGTGTTCCATCGGTGTATGAGTGTGATCTAAAGCGCTGATTAGTCTCTTTTGAATGATTTGTAGATTATCTTTGTAGAGATGTACTGTAGTAGAGTGCTGTATGACTGTGTGTGTGGAGCAAAATGAGGACACAGATTGGGTTGTAAAAAAACTTTTGAGTATCTTGATTAGATAGAAAGGTGCTGTGTAAGTACAGTCCATTTACTATTTGTTGAGTAAAGTGTGCAGATACAAAGAAACATCAAACGCACTGGTTTAGCAGAAGTCTGTATTTATCATCCCCAGTGTTCATTTTTGGTTCTTGTCTTATTTGATCTTTTTCTTTTCTAGCCACAGAATCACTTTTTTGTTTCCACCTTAACGTCTTTGAGATTCAATGCTTGTTAGATTCTGACATTTTTGCTAACCCGCACTGACTACGGCCATCACCATCACTGTATAAAGTAAGGGACTTATTGAATGATAATGCTTTATTTGCTGTATAATACAATTATAGTCCCACATTTAACTTATTGTGTTAATGTTTGGGGAACAGCGTGTAAAACCATAACAAAGCCTATTTTTATTTTACAGAAAAGAGCTATAAGAATTATAACAAGAAAGCATTATTGTCATCCTTCAAGTATTTTGTTTTATCAATTGAAATTATTTAAGTTTTATGATTTGGTAAACTATAATATTCTTTTAGTTATGTACAAAGCTCAGAATTACATACTACCATCAAACATTCAAGCGTATTTTGTGAAAAGGAAAAGTTGTTATAATCTTAAGGGAATGGATATTTTTGTAAAACCAAAGTATAGAACCAGTTTAAAAGGTTGGTCTACTTCAATACAGGGAATAGGTCTATGGAATAGTTTAGAAAACGATGTAAAAAAAGTGAAGTCAATGTTTATATTTAATAAAAAGATTAAGACTATTTTGTTGAAAATATACATATAAGTTAGTTAATATCAAATGAATTATAAACGGTAAATCTTTATGAGTTATGTATTTTGTTGTACAGTATTATGTATAGATGATTATGGTTTGAATTGATTTTGTTTAAGAAGGAGCAGATATGATAAGATTTTTTTTCTTCTTCTGCTGCCTTTCATTTTATGTTTTTTTTTGTTGTGTTTTGAAATTGTCTTTATGTTTTATAATTGAAATGAATAAATTAAATTAAATTAAGTAGTGGAGTGCAGATCCATCCAAATATCGGTTTTATTTATTGATGCCAGCGCTAGCGTGATTCAGCACGTGAGTTTGTTTCGCTCCTCATCTTTCAGTGCGTCGGTCTCGACGGTGAAAGAAAAAAAAAGTGTTCTTTATTTCTGAACAACAACAATAAAAAAGAGTACATTTTAGAGCATTCATTCTTAATTTTGTACTAAATAAATTTGTGCAAACTTTGCAAAAAATCCATTCTGGTTATTAAAACGCAAATCAATTGCTAAACCAAAAGTAAACAAAACAAAAATCAGTCATTTAGTAATCATGAAACTATAATCAAATTGAGCATACTGATGATAACACCTGTTAGCTGGCACTGACACACATCTGTAGGCTGCTCTTGTCACGTAAAAGTATTGTGGGTTTTGGTGGTTTCATCAGAAAATTGGGTTGACACTGAGTGCATGTCCTCATTTCACAATTTCATGTCTGTATATCTGGAAAACGTCTGTAGTGAATGTTTTCAAACTGCAGCATTTGATTTAGTTCAAATAAATTTTTTGTCCCTCGTCGCAGAGAGAAAAGGCCTCTGTCTGTCGGTGAATGTTACGAGCGCGATAACTTGAAAAATAAGTGATGCGCTGACTTCACTTTTGGTGTTTGGGTGCATCTAAGTGTAACAAAGGTCCCTATTGAAAACTGGGCTGTCACATCAAAATCCAAGATGTAAATGAACATGTATGTGTAAGACATGTGTGAACCGACCACCCCTATCATTTGAAGAAATTATACTTTCTAATTTTTATATTGCTTAAAAGTATAGTTTCCTCCAATGATTGGGGTGACCTCCCCCTGACTTCACCAGTGCACTTGATGGTGGATAAAATTGTTCTCTCCACTTACCAGGATCTGTTACTCTGTGTCACCTCAGACACAAACAACAACAAAAAAACTTCCTTAGTTTTTATCCACAGTGTAGCTCCTACCCACACGAATATCTTGCACCAAAACATTAAGGTTAACTTGCATTCTCTGTTTAATACAGTCCAGAAGAACACTAATCTCAAAAACTACAAACATTCACTGTTTAAATCCCTCAGCAATGGGGGACGTCGGCGTATCGCTTGTTTACGTTTTGTTTCATGCTTTTCCATGAGGAGCTGTAACATCGTTGGCTAACTTTTACTAACTCACAGAAGACTGCAAACACAAAACCACATTAATGTCTAGAAAGTAGTTTACATCCTCTGTGAAAACAATACCTATCCGTTTGATTATGGAGTATCAAAAGTAAAACACAACTAGAGACATTGCATTTCCTGTGAAAAAGCAGTGTGGATTGAACTGAATTGCCGAAGAATTTGCAGAAAATAGCTGAAATTATCTAAAATAAAAGCTGAAATTAGCAAACAATAGATGAAAGGTAGCTGAAAGGTAGCTGAAAAGGCACAAAAAAACTTGAATTTTTCTGAAAACGGCTGAAACTACAGTAGCTAAAAATGATAACAAGGTAGCTGCAATTTAGAACAAGCTTAAAGTAGCAGAAGAAAGCAGAGAACTCAAGTTTGACCAGTTATGCTGAAAGAATCAGAAAGCTCAAAAAGTAGTTATTATCTAAAAAAAAAGCAGAAATTTGCTAAACATACAGTTGAATAGTAGCTAAAAAAAAGTAGAAAGAACCTCAAGTTACCATAAGTAATTGTGGAGACCACAATTGTGCCTAATTAGGCTGAAAGGAGCAAAAATGAGCACAACAAAGTAGACATTTTCTGAAATAAGCAGAAATTAGAAAAAAAAAACAGCTGAATAGTAGCTAAAATGCAGAAAGAAGCTTAAATTACCTGGATCACATGGAGAGAGCTCATTTTTGCTGATTTAGGCTGAAAAAAGTTTAACTGACTGCAAACAATGTGGAATTAGCTGAAAAAGCTAAAACTAGCATTAAAAACAGCTAAATAGTAGCTGCAATAGCAGAAATAGCTGAAGCTTGCAGAAATAAGTAGAAAGGAGCATAACAAGCTGAAATTGGCAAAAAGAAGTTGGAAGAAGTATAAAAATGCTGTAGTTAGCAGAATAAAACTGAAAGGAGCACAAAACAGCTGAAAAACATCTGAAAAAAAGTAGCTGATTGTTTATTGAAGTTTTAAGTTTCTATACTTAGCACTTTGAGATTTTTATTAATGAAAAGTGCATTACAAATTGAATTCATTATTATTATTATTACTGTACATGGAAAATGAGATGGTGAAAATCAAAGCGTGTACATTTTCAGTTTAAACACCTCATGTCTTTGTTTTACCCCAATAAATACTATTAAAGTTCTGACAGGAAGTTTATTTCCACTTTAAATGCTTCCAGACATCCAGGTTGTGATTAAACTACAATGAGGCAACGTCTACTTGTTTTTTATATTTTATTTTACTTTTTTTTTTAGCTAACCATCAGGGAGTCTGAAAGGTTGAACAAATAGCTGAAGGCTTTTATGATTTTTATAACGCGAGTCCATTCACATCGCCAGACTGACTGTCTTTGTCCAGGTGCTGCGACTGATAAGAATATATAGTGGTGGATTTTTCTTTCCAGTTTTATTTACTGTCTCTGCTCATTTTGCTCGGTGGGATTTTGTGAACATGCACTTTTGTGTGGATGCATTATTTTTCTCACAGCCGACGAAAGAAAGCGATTCCACCTTATTTTATGTTGTATAAAAAATGCCAACAAACATTAGGCCGGTCAAACGCTGGCTTTTGTTCAAGTTTTAGTCACAATCACAGATTTTTCAGACAACATTGACGATGTTGAGCAACACCCACAATCAACTTGCCTTGATTTTCATCTACTTTATGTATTTATTTTCTGTTATCTGAGACTTTGTTTCTGTTCACTGGATGATTGTTTTTGCTTATGTAGGTGCGCACGGTGTTCATTGTCTGTTAGCAATTTATCTGTTTTAGAAAATACCGTAATCATTGGCTATATGTCTCAATTCAAGATGGCCAACCAGCTAAACCACTATATCAGAAACAAAAATTATGAGCTAAAGTTTAAAGTAGTAGTACCCGAGACTGATCCACACTGCATGTTCTGACAGTTTGAAGTTAACTTTATATTTTAGCAAAATATTTCAAGAACCACTCGATAGATTTTAATGAAACTTGGGAAATAATCAATGGATGTGGGCGACACGGGGGCTCAGTTGGTGGAGCGGTTGCCTCTCCTGCCAGATCGGATCCCAGCCTTTCTGGGGGGAGTTTGCATGTTCTCTCTGTGCACGCATGGGTTTTCTCCGGCTACTCCGGTTTCCTCCCACAGACCAAAAACATGCATGTTATACTAATTGGTAACTCTAAGTTGTCCCATGGTGTGAGTGAGAGAGTGAATGGTTGCAGTGTTTCGCTACCATTACACAAGCAGGGTGCCCTGCCCTGTCAACAAAACCTAGCGCCCTGCCTACCGAACTCTCCCACACCCCCTGAAAACTGCTGGCACTGACGTAGCACTAAGCTAGTGATGCACCATACAGATGCACTAGTTAAAAAGCTATGACTATGGCTGTAACACTCCTTCTCCACTCACGCTGAGCCATCTCCTCTCCATCCCCCACTCCCATCAACAAAAATCACGGAAGCTATGAGCGCCCTGCCAAGGCAACTAAACTAGCGGCTGAGTTGTTTGTCTTGTTTGTCTCTATGTGTCCCTGGGATGGACTGGAGACATGTCCAGGGTGTCCCTCACCTCTCGCACAGTGATGGCTGGACATGGGCACCAGCGACCCTCGCAACCAGAAAAGGAAGAATCGGGTAAAGATGACGGATGGATCATTGGATGTACCTCTACAACTGGAGCCAACACAATTCAAGATGGCTGACACTAAACTACTACTACTATGATAAAATTTGGTACGGTTGTAGTCAAGAACCATTCACGACACGTACTTGAAGTGCCACTCACTGCGCATGAGCTTTGCTTAAAACCACAACATTAACTACCATACCATACCATACCATTTTATTTATAGAGCACTTAAAACAGCGACAAGACCAACCAAAGTGCTGTACAAACAGACAAACAACAGGCAACACACACAATGAAGTACAAAAAATAGACATAAAAACATTGCAGATAATAAATATAACGACCAAACACAGATCATCTGGTGTTGAAAGCAACAGAATAGTAATGGGTCTTTAAACGGGATTTGAAAACCGAGAGGGAGGGGGCCTGTCTGACGAGCAGAGGTAACTCGTTCCAAAGTCTTGGGTCTGCTACAGAGAAGGCCCTGTCACCTCTGCACTTAAGACGAGTTCCTGGAACTGTTAAAAGTAACTGGTCCGCTGACTTCAGAGAACGTGGTGGGACATACGGCTGTATCAAATCAGAGAGATAGGCGGGGGCAAGACTGTTCAGAAATTTGTAGACATACAGGAGAATTTTGAACTGGGTTCGAAGATGAACCAGTAGCCAGTGCAGGGAGGCCAAGACTGGTGTAATGTGCTCTCTTTTGCCTGTACTGGTTAAAAATCGGGCTGCTGCGTTCTAACTGTTGGGTCAACCTTGTCTGTTAGCAAATGTTGTCACGAACCACGTGATAGATTTTAGAAAAACTTTTAGAAAGTAATCATTTAATGTACATCTACAACTGAATGCCTTTTAGAACCAGTCCAATTCAAGTCGGCAGCCACACCCAGTCAACATTAGCCAACAGAAACCATTTTAAAGTTATTGATTTGTTGTATTGTCATTAAAAGTACACAGTCTGCAACTTGCACACGTTTGGACCAGAATGGCCATGACTGTCATTTTTCAGGATAATAAAACTTTATTCAGATACCTCAGCGATGTGGGGGACATCAGTGAAATGCTTGTTGTTTTTGCAAAATACGTGATCGTAATCTGTGAAATCGTGCATTTTCTAAGTTGGGTTCTTTTTTTAGGTTTCTGTTCATGGACATTATTGAGCCGACCTCCAA
This sequence comes from Garcialebias charrua, assembly GCA_038048925.1. Taxonomy (NCBI): domain Eukaryota; kingdom Metazoa; phylum Chordata; class Actinopteri; order Cyprinodontiformes; family Rivulidae; genus Garcialebias; species Garcialebias charrua. The sequence continues at coordinate 36,726 of JBBPBX010015083.1, forward strand.
GCTGGGAACTTTAGATCAGTTTAAGATCCAAACTAAAATATTACCCTCATAGTGTATACCATTTTTCCTATGTATTATATTCCAAGGAGATATGAAAGATGTCTGAAGCAGGACGACACAGCTTGTTGCATGACGTGAAAGGCAACACTCCTGTTTGCTGTTGCTGTTATTGTTTCTGACTATAGCTTTAAGGGGGTGCCAGGTTGCTTTATGTCCCCCATTAAAATTTAATTATTGGCCTCATTGAGTTTTTAATTCTTCCTGAATTCTGTTTGGCTCGTGGTGGCACAGGAGGAGCTCAAGCTGTCACCTGGGTGAGAGCCTGGAGGGGGGGTTGTGCTAACAACCATGAGGCTGCAGAGAAGGATGGTTTTATTGTGAACGAGGCTCAGTATAGAATGAGTCTGCACCTGTCTGCAGCCACAGCAGAAATGGCTTATATTTATCCTCTGCCATCATCTTCTCTTCTACTTTTTAAAAAAATGGGGTTTATTACAAACGGACTTACTGGTGCTGTTATACTAAAAATATTTTGTTATTGAACTCCTTGATATCCTTGAATGTATTTAAGTTGTCATGCTGGTTATACCTGTACAATTCTCTGTTTCACTAGCTGTTCACTATTACTTTTTATTATACTCTACATAAATTAAGGTTGTACCAAATGCATCAGAGCAACACAGTGATATACTTGAAGCACCTGTTGGCTTGTCTGTCAGTCTTTAAGAAAAACTTCTATTTAAGTCATTTTTCACTGAATGCTTGTTACTGTACAGCTTCAGAAGTTATAGTGTGAATGTTTATGAAGCGTTCACACTGTTGTGATCCATTTTTCTTCCGTACATTTTTTTTACATCTTTCTCGTTCCACAATTTTTGTGTTATTTCACTAAATGATAAATCAAAACATTCAGCTCTTTCAGGACTATCCTGCTATGACTTTTGGTATTGTTGCAACTTTAGCTTTTTGAAATACTGTATTTAGCTTTTTCTGCCATTTTTTCTCATAAAAAATGAATTGAGCTCATTTTCTATCCTTCATATTGTTAGATCTGTTTACAACCTTTTACTGCTCCTTTCACATTTTGTTCTGGTTCAGCTAATTTCAGCTTTCTTGTGCACATTTAAACATTTTTTCAGCTACTTTCNAGAAAGTGAAATGAGCTCATTTTACATCCTTCAAATCTTTAGATGTGTTTACAACCTTTTACTGCTCCTTTCTCATTTTGTTCTGCTTCAGCTTCTTTCAGCTTCCTTGTGCAAATTTAAACTTTTTTCAGCTACTTTCAGATAATTTCAGCTGTTTTGTGCTACTTTCAGATTCTTTCTGCTAACTAAATTTTTGTGCTGCTTCTAACTTCATTCTGCTAATTTCAGCTTGTTATGCTCCTTTCAACTTATTTCTGCAAGTTTCAGCTTTTTCTGCCATTTCAGTTACTGTTTAGCTGCTTTTATTCTAATTTAAGCCTTTTCAGCTATTTCAAATCTTTTTGCACTCATTTAAACTTTTTTTCAGCCTATATCAGCAAAAAATGTGCTCTCTCAACTTCTTGTAATTTCAGCTTCTTTCTGCTTTTTAGCTACTTTTCAACTGGTTGTTGTTAATTTCAGCTTTTTACAGAAAATTTTCAGCTACATTTTTAGCTAATTTGACCTGTTTTCAGATAAATTAAACTTTTTCATGGTAATTCCTACTACCGTATTTTGTGGTCTATAAGTCGCACCTTTTTGTCTAATTTGCATGCCCTGTGACTTATAGAGAGGTGAGACTTGTTTATGGATTTTTTCCCATAGTTTTAGACCAATTTTTGGATCAGATATGACCGTTTTTCATTTTGGCAAAAAATGGTGCAGTACCACTTTCGGCCACTAGGAGTGCAGTGCCACTTTTATCCGCAAGGGTACACCGACCGTTCCCACCTCATGTATCCGACGGCAGCCTCCTCTGGTCGGACTGACTCTGTTGCAGCCCGGCCTCCTGCTCTGGAGCTCGTAAATGTGCAGCGTTTAGCTTCGTTGTTTTTCCGGGTACTTTTTAGCAAATAGTTCATAAACCACATGGCAGACTTTCTTTAAACTTACTGAAAGTAATCACTAGATGGTCATTTACAAACTTTTAGCTGTAGGAATTGTTTGAGATAAAATTCAATGTTTTAGGAGCGTAAATGTGTCGCGGTTAGCTATGTTGTTTTTTGGCTACTATTTACCAAAATAGCTCATAAACCACACCGCAGATTTTCTTTAAACTTACAGAAAGTAATTACTTGGTGGTCATTTACAAACTTTTAGCTGTTGGAGTTGTTTGAGATAAAATTAGATTTATTTGGAATTTATTTTCGCAGCGCGCGCGACCGTTTGGAAGACGTCAAAGCGAAACAATTTAAATCCAGCAGATTTGACCATTACTTTTGACTGGTTAACTGGACATCATTAACCTCACGCAGACTCTTCCACTGGTACATTTTCATCTTTAAATCACTTCTTGGTCTGCTGCCTTCATACATCTCATCCTACATGTCTTTGCATGAGTGCAGCTACAGCGTGCGGCCGTGCGCTCTCAGGACATGATTACCTGCAGTGTTCCATCAGTGAGAACTGAACCTGGCAAAAGGGCCTTCTCCTACTCTGCTCCTGTTTCATGGAATATCTTACAAAAAGATCTGAAGCTCTTGACCTTGACTTCTCTAAATGGTTTTAAGGATCTGTTGGAATCCTGGCAAAAACCAATGCAGACATGTTCCTGTTTCTGATTTTCTACATCTACCTATAATGTTTTGATACTTTGATTTTTGATTTAATTTGTAAAAAAAATCTGTATTTCTCTCTTATGTTTGTCTATTGTTGATTGTTTAAGGAAATTTCTACTGTTGCTGTTGTCATCATACTTTAGTTTGTAGCAGGTCACTCTTGTAAATGAGTCCTCGAGGCTCAATGAGATTAACCTGATGAAATAAAGGTTGAATGAAAATTACGTGAATTTATTAAGGAATGGTTAAGCTAAGACACATCTTTGCTATAATTTTCAGCAGACAAATAATTGTTTTTACCATGGTAATCTTGTTAACAGTCCTTCCGTGCTCGCTCGCTTTTGTGGCTGCCATTTTCAGCAGGGCAAATGACGCGCTGACGCGTCGCGTAGCGGTGACGCATAATAGATGCGACTTAAGGTGCAACATGTTTATGGATTTTTCTAATTTATTGCCAATAATTGGACAATGCGACTTATAGAAAGGTGCGACCCATCAGGCGTAAAATACGGTACTTTTAGTTTTACTTCGTTCTGCTTCTTTCAGCTTTTGTCTGCTAGTTTCAACTATTTCAGCTACTTTTTAGCTGGTTTGTGTCAAATTTAGCTTTTTCAGCTAATTTAACTTTTTTTAGCTTATTTTAGCATTTTCTGCTTCCTTCTGGTAGTTTAAGCTTTTTCTGCCTTTTCAGCTATTTTTTGTTGTTGCTAATTTCAGCTTTTTTTAGCTAATTTCCTAATTTGTATGCTAATTTCTGCCTTTTCAAACATAATTCAGCAAATATGTGCTCTTTCTGCTTATTCTACTAACTTGGGTCAAAGTTAAACAAGGTCTTTGTTTGTCCCATACCTTCTGATTCGCTCAAGATAATTTAACGATACATGATACAAATTCATACTATAGTTATGTGCTGCGTCACATAATCTTTTCATCACACCAGCTATAAGGTCAAGGACAAAAATCAAGGTTAAACATTATACAAGGTCTTTGCTTGTCTAGACCAGTGCTATAGATTATTGTATTGTACTGTTTGTCAATGAGCATTGAATGTGTCATATGTGGCACTTTTGTTTATGATAGCTAGTTTAATGACTGAATGATTGATCCAACTTAAGCAAATGTCAAGCTACACTAGCTATACAGACATAGAACCAATGCGGATTTAACTGTGATGATTATTTTATCATCTACAGATCTTTATAAATTGCTATAGATTGCTGAGTTGTTGTTTAATAGTTTGTTGAGCATGCAGCACTCTTGTTTTTTCACTTATTTTTGTCTAATAAAAAATTTTTTTTTTGCAACCATGGATTTGAAAATAGATGTTGTCCAGTTCATCATTACTGAGTCTATCTGTCTAGTTATACTTCTGTATCAGAAAGCGCACATCAAAACTGTAGGTGCTTGTTCACAGTAAATATTTATTATATCTAATATCGTATGGAACTGAGTGTCCTCTCATTAAAGTAATAATATTAATAAAATGTGGTGAAGATCTAAGTGTAGGGGACAGCTCTTTTCTTGATGACTGTGATAATTATGCACAGTGTTTGACTCCTGTTCTATATTACCTGCTGTAAACTTTGCCCATATTTCTGTATTGGATCATTTTCACAGGAGCCAATTTCATTTGCACAGAGAATCCGGTAATGAAAGCTATAAAGAATCTGAAAGGGTGGAGAGGAGTTCAAGAAATTTAATTGGTATTGAGTCGAGTGGAGCCACTTGTTCTGCAGTCATCATGGGTTTGATGAGAGTGCTGACCCACAGAGGTTAGAATACCAGGATTTAGTGAAGATTGAATTTTTATTTTTATGTTTTTTATACATGCAGTCATTTCAGAGATTGCTGGCCTGTGTTGTTGTTTGGCACAATAGTGTTGTTTAGCTTAGTGTTCTCAGTCCAGGGGCCTCATGTACAAAGACTTGCGTAGATTTCTTACTGAAAAGTCACGTACGGACAAATCCAGAAAAGTGTCCACGCACAAAAAAATCCAGATTTATCAAACTGTGCGTACACCGGTATCCACGCACATTCCTTTTGTACATCACGATGAACGTGGAACTGAGCGCACATGAGAGAGTGGCCGACTCCGCCTTTGACACGCCTCCGTATGAATATGCAAAGTCATTCAAATATGCCATGCACGACAGGAATGTCGTCTCTGCTCCATTGCAAATCATGTCGGAACGTGGAAAAAAGAGGAACTTCACGGACTGTGAACAGGAATCACTTCTGAGTGAGGCAGAGAAGCACGGAAAAAGGTTTTATTCGGCACGCCTAGCGCAAAACATACCATCCACTTTTAAACAAGAAGTTGACCCATCTGCTCTAACATGCCTGTATAGGTTAGTGGTGAGCGCGCCCGCCCTTCGTCCCAAAGGTCGTGAGATCGACTCCCCCTTGGTACAACGTTTTTTTTTTCATTCCAGATTTAAAGAACACAGGACAACTATTTAATAAAACAACAAGAAATAGAACAATACATGAAATGAAAGGAAGCAGACGATTTCTTGTTTTGTAAATAGTTTTCATGTGTATTTAAATCTGGAACGAAAAAAAAAAAGAGAAACGTTGTACCATGCGAGATTCGAACTCATGACCTTTGGAACTAAAGGCAACCGCGCTACACACTGACCTAAACGTAGGCGTGTTGGTACAGCTTGGTTAACTTCTTATTTAAAGAAATCACATCTCATTGTTGTCAATATCGTTGCCACTATTTGGCGCATGCTTTTATATCCACTCATCTAATTGCGTCCATGTGGATGTAATAATTGTTAATCATGTGTGTTTGGTGGGATTTATGATTATTTTCATATCATGGACACAGTTTCTCTGAATAACCTGTAAGTGTCGCCAAAGGAACAATAACCACAGAAACGTGCGTACGCAAGCAGGGGAGCAGCCGTGGATTTGTACGTGGATGCGCAGATATTCCCGTTCATATCAGATTTGATACATACGCCACTTTGCGTGGAAAGTGACGTGCGCAATGTTTTTGTGCGCACGCATGGTTGATACATGAGGCCCCTGGTCCTCTGGACCCACCGCCCTACATGTTTTAGGGGTTTCTAGGCTTCAGCACACCTGGTAAAATTCATATTCACAGAGGACAAACTGTTGAGGTTATTTATTTATTTGAATCATGTGTGGTGGATCAGGGATCTGTCTTAATCAAGCAGGACTGTGGGTCCTTTGTAACGGGACAAGGAAACACTGGTTTATGTTCATGGTTTCTTTGTGTAATTTAAAAACACTAGCTGAAAGACACAGACCATAGCTCAAAGAAGCAGAACACTAGATCGAAGAAGCTGAACACTAGCTAGTGTTGACTGTAATTATGCTGACTCATCAAAGAAGTGGAACACTAGCTGAAAGAAGTGGAACACTAGCTGAAAGAAGTGGAACACTAGCTGAAAGAAGTGGAACACTAGCTGAAAGAACAGAACACTAGCTGAAAGAAGCAGAACAATAGCTGAAAGAAGCGGAACACTAGCTGAAAGAAGCGGAACACTAGCTGAAAGAAGCGGAACACTAGCTGAAAGAAGCAGAACACTAGCTGAAAGAAGCGGAACACTAGCTGAAAGAAGCGGAACACTATCTGAAAGACACAGGATACTACTTCAAAGATGTGGAACACTAGCTGTAAAATGTGGAACACTAGCTGAAAGAAGGAAATCACTGAAAGAAGCAGAACACTACCTCAAAGAAGTGGAACACTAGCTGAAAGAAGCAGTACACTAGCTGAAAGAAGCAGAACAGTAGCTGAAAGAAGCAGAACACTGCTCAAAGAAGCAAAACACTACCTCAAAGAAGCAGCACACTACCTCATAGAAGTGGAAAACTAGCTGAAAGAAGCAGAACACTAGCTCAAAGAAGCAGAACTCTAGCTCGAAGAAGCAGAACTCTAGCTCGAAGAAGCTGAACACTAGCTAGTGTCGACTGGTGACTGTATTGAAGCTGACTCACCAAAGTGGAACACTAGCTGAAAGAAGTGGAACACTATCTGAAAGAAACAGAACACTAGCTGAAAGAAGCAGAACACTAGCTGAAAGTAACAGAACACTAGCTGAAAGAAGCAGAACACTAGCTGAAAGAAGCGAAACACTAGCTGAAAGAAGCAGAACACTAGCTGAAAGAAGCGGAACACTAGCTGAAAGAAGCGGAACACTAGCTGAAAGAAGTGAAACACTAGCTGAAAGAAGTGAAACACTAGCTGAAAGAAGTGGAACACTAGCTGAAAGAACAGAACACTAGCTGAAAGAAGCAGAACACTAGCTGAAAGAAGCGGAACACTAGCTGAAAGAAGGGGAACACTAGCTGAAAGAAGCAGAACACTAGCTGAAAGAAGCGGAACACTAGCTGAAAGAAGCGGAACACTATCTGAAAGACACAGGATACTACTTCAAAGAAGTGGAACACTAGCTGTAAAATGTGGAACACTAGCTGAAAGAAGCAAATCACTGAAATAAGCAGAACACTACCTCAAAGAAGTGGAACACTAGCTGAAAGAAGCAGTACACTAGCTGAAAGAAGCAGAACAGTAGCTGAAAGAAGCAGAACACTGCTCAAAGAAGCAAAACACTACCTCAAAGAAGCAGCACACTACCTCATAGAAGTGGAAAACTAGCTGAAAGAAGCAGAACACTAGCTCAAAGAAGCAGAACTCTAGCTCGAAGAAGCTGAACACTAGCTAGTGTTGACTGGTGACTGTATTGAAGCTGACTCACCAAAGTGGAACACTAGCTGAAAGAAGTGGAACACTATCTGAAAGAAACAGAACACTAGCTGAAAGAAGCAGAACACTAGCTGAAAGTAGCAGAACACTAGCTGAAAGAAGCAGAACACTAGCTGAAAGAAGCGAAACACTAGCTGAAAGAAGCAGAACACTAGCTGAAAGAAGCAGAACACTAGCTGAAAGAAGTGAAACACTAGCTGAAAGAAGCAGAACACTAGCTGAAAGAATCAGAACATTACCTCAAAGAAGTGGAACACTAGCTGAAAGAAGCAGAACACTAGCTGAAAGAAGCAGAACACTAGCTGAAAGAAGCAGAACACTAGCTGAAAGAAGCAGAACACTAGCTGAAAGAAGTGAAACACTATCTGAAAGAAGCAGAACACTAGCTGAAAGAAGCAGAACACTAGCTGAAAGAAGTGAAACACTAGCTGAAAGAAGCAGAACACTAGCTGAAAGTGTCGGCAGGTAGCGTCACTCAGCAGAATCCGAGCGTGCAATTATCCAGACAAGCCGTCTTGACAGAGGAATAAAATGATCAAGAGTCAGTGTTCTGGTTTGTTCACCACAAGGGGAATAACAATTTTATTGTGTTGCCACGTCACCCTATATATTTCTCACGTGTTCTTAATTACATGACAGGATGTACGTGTCCTTTCAAAATAAAACGTGTTTGACAAATGAAAGCATACTCATTCCACTCAACAGAAAGAAGCAGAATATTACCTCAAAGAAGTGGAACACTAGCTGAAAGAAGCAGAACTCTAGCTGAAAGAAGCAGAACTCTAGCTGAAAGAAGCAGTACGCTAGCTCGAAAGAAGCAGAACACTAGCTGAAAGAAGCAGAACGCTAGCTTGAAGAAGCTGAACACTAACTAGTGTTGACTGGTGACTGTAATGATGCTTACTCACCAAAGAAGTGGAACACTAGCTGAAAGAAGTGGAACACTATTTGAAATAAACAGAACACTTGCTGAAAGAAGTGGGACACTATCTGAAAGAAACAAAACACTAGCTGAAAGAAGCAGAACGCTAGCTCAAAGAAGCAGAACTCTAGCTCTAAGAAGCTGAACACTAGCTAGTGTTGACTGGTGACTGTATTGAAGCTGACTCACCAAAGTGGAACACTAGCTGAAAGAAGTGGAACACTATCTGAAAGAAACAGAACACTAGCTGAAAGAAGCAGAACACTAGCTGAAAGAAGCAGAACACTAGCTGAAAGAAGCGAAACACTAGCTTAAAGAAGCAGAACACTAGCTGAAAGAAGCAGAACACTAGCTGAAAGAAGTGAAACACTAGCTGAAAGAAGCAGAACACTAGCTGAAAGAATCAGAACATTACCTCAAAGAAGTGGAACACTAGCTGAAAGAAGCAGAACACTAGCTGAAAGAAGCAGAACACTAGCTGAAAGAAGCAGAACACTATAGCTGAAAGAAGCGAAACACTAGCTGAAAGAAGCAGAACACTAGCTGAAAGAAGCAGAACACTAGCTGAAAGAAGTGAAACACTAGCTGAAAGAAGCAGAACACTAGCTGAAAGTGTCGGCAGGTAGCGTCACTCAGCAGAATCCGAGCGTGCAATTATCCAGACAAGCCGTCTTGACAGAGGAATAAAATGATCAAGAGTCAGTGTTCTGGTTTGTTCACCACAAGGGGAATAACAATTTTATTGTGTTGCCACGTCACCCTATATATTTCACACGTGTTCTTAATTACATGACAGGATGTACGTGTCCTTTCAAAATAAAACGTGTTTGACAAATGAAAGCATACTCATTCCACTCAACAGAAAGAAGCAGAATATTACCTCAAAGAAGTGGAACACTAGCTGAAAGAAGCAGAACTCTAGCTGAAAGAAGCAGAACTCTAGCTGAAAGAAGCAGTACGCTAGCTCGAAAGAAGCAGAACACTAGCTGAAAGAAGCAGAACGCTAGCTTGAAGAAGCTGAACACTAACTAGTGTTGACTGGTGACTGTAATGATGCTTACTCACCAAAGAAGTGGAACACTAGCTGAAAGAAGTGGAACACTATTTGAAATAAACAGAACACTTGCTGAAAGAAGTGGGACACTATCTGAAAGAAACAAAACACTAGCTGAAAGAAGCAGAACGCTAGCTCAAAGAAGCAGAACTCTAGCTCTAAGAAGCTGAACACTAGCTAGTGTTGACTGGTGACTGTATTGAAGCTGACTCACCAAAGTGGAACACTAGCTGAAAGAAGTGGAACACTATCTGAAAGAAACAGAACACTAGCTGAAAGAAGCAGAACACTAGCTGAAAGAAGCAGAACACTAGCTGAAAGAAGCGAAACACTAGCTTAAAGAAGCAGAACACTAGCTGAAAGAAGCAGAACACTAGCTGAAAGAAGTGAAACACTAGCTGAAAGAAGCAGAACACTAGCTGAAAGAATCAGAACATTACCTCAAAGAAGTGGAACACTAGCTGAAAGAAGCAGAACACTAGCTGAAAGAAGCAGAACACTAGCTGAAAGAAGCAGAACACTATAGCTGAAAGAAGCGAAACACTAGCTGAAAGAAGCAGAACACTAGCTGAAAGAAGCAGAACACTAGCTGAAAGAAGTGAAACACTAGCTGAAAGAAGCAGAACACTAGCTGAAAGTGTCGGCAGGTAGCGTCACTCAGCAGAATCCGAGCGTGCAATTATCCAGACAAGCCGTCTTGACAGAGGAATAAAATGATCAAGAGTCAGTGTTCTGGTTTGTTCACCACAAGGGGAATAACAATTTTATTGTGTTGCCACGTCACCTTATATACTTTCTCACGTGTTCTTAATTACATGACAGGATGTACGTGTCCTTTCAAAATAAAACGTGTTTGACAAATGAAAGCATACTCATTCCACTCAACACCCCTACTTGCGTTCATTTTGTCAAAATTATACACAGTCAAAAACAAAATATCAAACAAAACATTATTTACATTATTTACACTCCAAAAATGTATTTTTCAAACTTCAATAACTTTGCTTTTGTTGCAGGCTTTGTGAAAACATCCGCCACCATTAAATCTGTTGGACAATATTCCAAATTCAGTTTTCCTGCATTGACATTTGATCTCACAAAATGATATTTTATGTCAATGTGTTTACATCTGTTTCTGCTTACAGGATTCTTTGTTAGAGCAATAGTCCCTTGATTATCTTCAAATATTTTGGGTGGTTTCATTTGATGTTTGTACATGCTCTGCAACAGTTGTGACAAATACAGACATTCTTGTGTGGTTGCTGATAAAGCTATATACTCTGCTTCACAGGTTGATAATGCAACAGTTGGTTGTTTCTTTGTTTTCCATGATACTAAAGTACCTTTTTCATTTAAACTTGTGCAGTAACCCGTAACACTTTTTCTGTCAGCTATGTCTGCAGCCCAATCTGAGTCACTATGGGCGGTCACATGTAAATCATTTTCACATTTTCTGTAATACAATGCCTTGTCCTTTGTTTGTTTCAAATATCTGAGTACATGTTTTACCATAGTCCAGTGTTCCATAGTTGGTTCATTTAGATGTTGTGATAATTTGCTTAAGATGAAACTTAAATCAGGTCGAGTACATGAAGTTAAATAGATAAGGCTACCAACTGCCTCTCTGTACTCTTTTACATTCTCCAATTTCTCAGCATTTTCATTGCAGTTCAGTTTTTGTTCACAAGGAGTAGATCTTGGTTTGCAATCTTGCATTTGAAATCTTTCAAGTATTTTATCTACATATTCTTGTGACATTTTTACATGATTTATTAAGGTATTCTGGTCTTTTTCTTATTGCTGGGTTTCAGATGACGTAGCAGTGACGTCACAGAATGCAGATGCGGGGCAAGAAGTAAACGCAGCCGTTTCCTTCTGTTGCTGATTCAGCATCAACATGCCTAAATTCTGTGCCGTTTACGGTTGTTGCAACCGCTCTAATCGAGAGATAGATAAAAGTTATTTTCGTGTTCCGAAAGTAGTATGCTACAAGGGGATTAATTTAAAAAAACTTACAGAAAAAAGACGACAAACGTGGATTACAACCTACGGCTAAAAACAGGAGGTGCAGAAACTGACGAGAGTCTGCAGCGACCACTTTGTTACAGGTAAGGGTCGTATCGTTTAAATCATATTTTCAGATATTTTATTGGACAGTAACTAGAAAGACAGGTAAGATATGTTATGCCCTAGCTTGTGTAGTGGTTCAACACTTGGTTGTTCCCAGAAAAAATCCGATTAGAATGCTAATGTTGTTAGCGGTTAGCTTAGTGCTAGGAAAGGCATTTACGTGTTTTACTTTAAAGTGGTGTCTTATATTTAGGTTGTCCGAGTGCAGCAGGTGATGTACATTCCCAAGACTGGGCCCCCACTGTTAACCTGGGGTACCAAAGAAGTAACGAGTGGCCACAAACAGAAGCATCCCTCCGGCGCAGGGAAAGAGCTAAGGCCTGGAAGCTTCTCTGCACTGAGGAGGCCAACAGTCTGGAAGATGAGCTCTGTGAAGAAAGCTTACCAGCCCCTGAAAACGAACGATTCAAAGGTAAAATAATAATAAATAAAAATACTATTTATTTATTTATAGAATTTCTGAACGTAATTTTTAATAATTAAATATTTGCAGATGCAGAATGCCAGACGGATCTAAGCATGGTTGACCTCACAAAGCTGGAGGATGCAGTGAAAGGCTACACAACTGAGATCTGCGACCTTAAGGAAAAAGTCTCAGTGACTAAATTTACTCCTGAAACCTTCCAGAACAACGATAAAACAAAGTTTTATACGGGACTGCCCAACTTTTTAGTTTTGATGCAAATTTTTCAGCTCTGTGAACCTTATACATCAGCATGTCATCACTGTCAGCACTCTCCAAATTTGAGCAATTTATTATGATACTTATGCATCTCAGATTACATCTGCAGCTTCAAGACCTTGCCTATAGATTTAATGTGTCAAAAGCCACTGTGTCTCGAATTTGTTTTAGAACGATTCATGTTCTCCATGAAAGATTACAATTCTTAATAGAGTGGCCTGAGCGACAAGTAATTCAATCAACTATATTTATATAAATATTTTAAGTTTAAATGATTATACATGTATTTATCATTTAAAGTAAATCAAAAGTAAATTAAATCACTAATACTGTTACAGACCATATTTGTACATGTTAATTGTTCATGAAGACAAAAAAAAAATTTACCCAATAAGGTTGAATATTTTTAATTTATTCAATGAACTCCATAACCAATCTTTGTGAATATTGGTCAGTTAAAATGACATGAGTTTTGCTATTGAAATAAAAACATTTTTCTGAAGTAGACTCATTTTGCAACATTTGTGACATATGACATTTGTATGTGCTGTTATTTAACATATTAGAACACCTTTGAAATTCACAAGCTAATCTCATATTGATTTAAATATATCATTTGATTTAACATACTTAACTTTTCAATTAAGATTATTGTAAATAAAAAACAGCTGTCATGACATGTAACAACATCACATGACCCTTCTGCAGAGTGCTTGCTACAGGTGTAGCTGAAACATGTTATGGTAGTGACAAATGTTTTTGGGGAAAAAAAGAGCAACTGTTTAAATTTGTATAAACTTTTCAAACTCCTTTCATCAACTACTCCAAATAACATTCTTGATTCTTATAAACTTTTCAAACTCCTTTCATCAACTACTCCAAATAACATTCTTGATTCTTAGATTGGTTAGTCACGTGTGGATTTCTGTCCCAGGATTTCAGGTAGGATGCAATGTGTAAAATAGTGCTGAATTTTGGGAAC
>JBBPBX010015084.1:9308-20906 GCA_038048925.1 Garcialebias charrua
CAATACTCTGTGCGTGAGCCCGAGATGAAACCCAGTCAACTATTTTCTGGTAAAACTGAACATTTTGGTGGGTTTATGCTACAATGTAATCTAGCCTTTAGCAGAGCTCCACGAACCTATTCCTCCGACTCGTCCCGCATATCCTACATAGTTTCCGCCCTACAAGGAGAGGCCTTAAGGTGGGCTGATGCTTACTTTGGTTCCATTTCTGTAAGTGACTGTACCTTTTCCACTTTTTACAACGACTTTCAGAGAGTTTTCGAGCGACCGCTGCACCAGGAGACAGCTTCCAAGAGGCTAATGGCGCTACGCCAGGGGAACCAATCTGCGGCGGACTTCGCTCTCCACTTCCGGATTGTGGCCAGACAGGCCGGATGGGAGGACCTCGCTCTACGGGGAGTATTCGTCAATGCCCTCAATGATCACATTAAGAATCAGTTGGCCCTTGTGAATGAACCTGACAACTTAAACGATCTAATTGATTTATCCATCCGCATTGACGATCGCCACAGAGAATATCGGGGATTGTTGGACTACAAATCCCAGGGTCCTTCCACTTCCGTGACTCCACTTCCGGATCCGGTAAGCCGCAGTCCAATATGTAATCCTGTGAATGAACCTGATTCATCAGAGCCTATGTTAATTGGACGTACCCGCCTCACCCCTGAGGAGAGACAGAAGCGTCTTTCAGCTAAAGAATGCTTATATTGTGGGAAGAAGGGGCACTTCATTGCTACATGTTCTCTTCGTTTAAAAGGCCATTCTCACCAGTAAAACAGGAGATACTGGTGGGCGCTTCAAACATTTCTCCTGAGAACCGTCTGACTCTTCAATCTGCAGTTTGTTACAATAACATTAATCTCCCTGTGCAGGCTTTAATTGATTCTGGAGCTGAACAGAATCTAGTCAGTGACTGTGTGGTGGAACAACTTTCTATCCCTCTGGACAGTTTACATCAACCCCTCTCTATGACAGCGCTCACCGGTCAGTCCATTTCCACTATTTCCCATAAGATCACCTCTTTAAAAATCATTGTATCTGGCAACCATCATGAACAGAGTGAATTTTTTGTTTTTCATTCAGAGACCCCTCAAGTTATATTAGGATTTCCCTGGCTCAGAAAACATAACCCTCAAATTGACTGGTCTCATAACCAGATAGTTTCATGGAGTCATTATTGTTCCTCCAACTGCCTTAAATCTGCAATCTCCTCCTCTCCTCCGCCTTGTTATGAAGATGAGGTGGTGGATTTGTCATCTATTCCAACCAGTTACCATGACCTGGCCCCGGTGTTCAGCAAATCCCGAGCTCTCTCATTACCTCCCCACAGGCCATATGACTGTTCCATAGATTTACTACCTGGTGCTCCCTTACCTTCCTGCCGTCTGTATAATCTGTCTGGTCCTGAGAAGCAAACTATGAGGGAATATATTGACGCATCTTTATCCTCAGGCATTATTCGTCCTTCGACGTCCCCAGTTGGAGCTGGGTTTTTCTTCGTCGCCAAGAAGGATAAAACGTTACGGCCTTGTATAGATTACAGAGAACTGAACCAGATCACCATTAAGAATAAATATCCTCTACCTCTTATCGAGTCCATTTACGAGCAACTCAGGGAGGCTTCTATTTTCACTAAGCTTGACCTCCGGAATGCTTATCACCTGGTTCGTATGAAAGAAGGGGACGAATGGAAGACTGCCTTCAGAACCCCTTTTGGACATTTTGAATATCTAGTGATGCCTTTTGGGTTGTCAAATGCTCCTGCTGTGTTTCAGGCCTTGGTCAACGATGTACTGAGGGATTTTTTGTCTCAGTTTGTCTTCGTTTACCTGGACGACATCCTGATCTTCTCCAAGGACCCTCAACAACACACACAACATGTTCGGGCTGTTCTCCAGCGGCTGCTTGAGAACCAACTCTTCGTCAAAGCTGAGAAGTGTGAGTTCAGTGTGCCCTCTGTTGCCTTTTTGGGATTTGTGTTTAAGAGTGGACAGGTCTGGACGGACTCGGAGAAGGTCAAGGCTGTGATGGACTGGCCCACTCCTCTGAACCGCAAACAACTCCAACGCTTCCTGGGCTTCGCCAACTTTTATCGCCGTTTCATCAGGAACTTCAGTCAAGTTGTGTGTCCATTAACCAAACTCACCTCTTCTCTCCGTATTTTCTCTTGGAACAGGGAGGCTGAAGAGGCCTTCATCAAACTCAAGGGACTTTTTTCCTCTGCCCCTGTTCTAACCCATCCTGACACCAGTTTGCAGTTCATTGTTGAGGTTGACGCCTCGGACACCGGCGTGGGTGCTGTTCTCTCGCAGAGGTCCCCTGTTGATGGCAAGGTCCACCCTTGTGCATTTTTTTCTCGCCGCCTTTCTCCTTCTGAGGCCAACTACGACGTGGGAAATCGGGAATTGTTGGCCATCAAATTGGCTCTCGAGGAATGGAGGCATTGGTTAGAGGGGTCCAACCTGCCTTTTATTGTTCTCACCGACCATAAGAACCTTTCTTATCTACGGAGTGCCAAACGACTGAACCCGAGACAGGCCAGGTGGTCCCTGTTTTTCACCAGGTTCAATTTTTCTATCACTTATCGCCCTGGGTCCAAGAATGTTAAGCCTGATGCCCTGTCCAGACAATTCTCGTCTACAGATTCCGCCGAGACCACTGAGGCCATTCTCCCTCGCACCTGTGTTGTTGGTGCCACCTCCTGGGGGATCGAGAGGGACATCATTCAAGCTCAACAGACTGAACCTG
The DNA here is from genome assembly GCA_038048925.1 of Garcialebias charrua. Taxonomy (NCBI): domain Eukaryota; kingdom Metazoa; phylum Chordata; class Actinopteri; order Cyprinodontiformes; family Rivulidae; genus Garcialebias; species Garcialebias charrua. The sequence continues at coordinate 12,057 of JBBPBX010015084.1, forward strand.
ATCCTGGTACTGGTCCACCTAATCGTTTGTTTGTTCCCGTGTCTGTGGTCAGCCAGGTCCTGCAATGGGTTCACTGTTCGAAGTTCTCCTGCCATCCTGGTGTCAATCGCATGACTTCCTTCACCAAGCGGCACTTCTGGTGGCCTACCCTTCCCCGTGATGTCAAGCGTTTTGTCGCTGCATGTGCTGTTTGTGCTCGAAATAAAAGCACCCATCAACCTCCTGCGGGTTTCCTCAGGCCCCTTGCTGTTCCTGGTCGTCCTTGGTCCCACATTGCTCTGGACTTCGTGACGGGTTTACCCCCTTCTGAAGGTAACACCGTCATCCTTACCATTGTTGACAGATTCTCTAAAGCTGCACATTTTGTTCCATTAACTAAACTCCCCTCTGCTCTGGAGACCGCTCACCTCATGGTCCAGCATGTCTTTCGACTTCACGGCATTCCTTGTGACATCGTCTCGGATCGTGGTCCCCAATTTGTGTCTCAAGTTTGGAAGGCTTTCTGTCAAGCCCTTGGTGCCTCGGTGAGCTTGTCTTCTGGTTATCATCCCCAAACCAACGGTCAGTCTGAAAGATGCAACCAAGAACTTGAGTCCTCTATTCGCTGTGTCATTGACAATAACCCTGCTGATTGGTCCTCTCTTCTCCCCTGGGTTGAGTATGCCCATAATACTCACACGTCCTCGGCTACGGGCCTCTCTCCTTTTGAAGCATCTCTGGGTTACCTGCCTCCACTGTTTCCCCACCAGGAGGTTGACGTGTCTGTCCCCTCTGTCCAGTACCACCTACGACGTTGCAGACGCATCTGGAGGCAGACCAAGGAGGCTCTTCTTCGGTCCCGTGAACAAACCAGGAGGTGGGCTGATCGTCGCCGTATTCCGGCTCCTCTGTACGCTGTGGGACAGAAGGTATGGCTCTCCACTCAGAACATCTCCCTCAAGGACACCTCCAGAAAACTGGGACCTCGGTTTATTGGACCTTTTCCTGTTGTCAAAATTGTTAACCCCTCTGCTGTTAAACTTCGGCTCCCTCGCTCTATGCGTGTTCATCCCACCTTCCACGTGTCCCAACTCAAGCCCTATGTGGAGGATCCTTTGAATCCTTCCGACCTCGATCGTCCACCCCCTCGTGTGGTTGATGATCAGACTGTGTTCACCGTTCGTCGACTCCTGGATGTTCGGAGACGGGGTCGTGGACATCAGTTTTTGGTTGATTGGGAGGGTTACGGCCCCGAGGAGAGATCTTGGATTCCCAGGTCCTTCATCTTGGATCCTGGTCTCATCACTGACTTTTTTGTGAGACATCCTGACAAGCGCCTTTGATCGCCTGGAGGCGATGTTTGAGGGGGGGGGTACTGTTGGGTTTGTGTTTGTGTGTATGTGAGAACTCACCTTGCAGTTGCTGAGTGTTGGAGATGGGAGTTCCTGGGTAACCAGCTGTTGCCAATCCGGTTAACGAGTCCAGCTGCTATTTAAGCCTTGGAGGAGGTTCCAGTCTTTGCTGAATCATTCAGTCACCTTGGGTACTGTGAGACAGCCATTTTAATGTTCTCCTTTGTGAACTTATGTTTAACCAGCTTATGTCTCCCTGTGTTTTCAAGACAAATCTGTGACTCACCTCTGGAACCCAAACTGGACAAGCTGCCTCCAAACTGGACTCCTTCTTTGAGAAAACTCTGTCCTCCAGCCTGACACTCCTCCACCAGCTGCCACCTGCAAGACACTACTTGGGACTCTTGGATAAATACAAGGAATTACTCACCTGATGGACACTCACCTCCTCCCTCTGGTCTGCCTCCTCCAAGTTCCTTCTGTAAGAGAGAGACTTAATTAAACACTAAAACTGCAATATTCCCCAAACATCATCATTAATCTTTTTCCCCCTTTCCTTCCAGGAACCCTGACTTCCTTTACCCCAGCACTGTAAATAAACTCACTTAACTGATTACCTGTGTCTGTGATCCTTCTCAGCCTTGGTCTGAATTTGAGTACGTTTTCAGTAATTGTTTACAACACCCTTCTTCATCCCTGGTCTGGTTTAATGGCCTTTTCTTTTTTATTCCTTTTTTGCCAAGAGGCAAGTAATCTCTTCCTCCTTGTCTGTTGACGCCATAACTGAAATTGTGAGAAATTAAGGAATTTGTCACGAGAGACTTAAAATCAGGTCCAGGGTACCTGCAGCAGGGTCTAGAGATTTCCTGTTGGGCTGGTCTGATGTGTGGGCTGCAGGAACAGATCTCCCTGTTTTTTTTGTTTTGTTTTAGTTTTTAGAACTTTTTATTAACAACATACAAACACAGAACACAGCTGCTCCTGGGCTGCAAGCTGCCTCTAGGGCCCCTCGTTTTTGTTGTTGTTTGTTTTAGACCTGTCGATCAATCCAGTAGGCGTGTCAGCAAATGACCAGTCGGCAACCTCAATTTGTCCAGAAGGTAAACGCCCTTTGCCTGCGGAGCTGGGCTGCAGCCCATCAGGGTGTACGCTCAAGTATGAAGTCTCAACTGTCTGCGGACAGTGCACGTAGTGTCCACATGGCTCATGGAGTACACACAGTACGCATGAATATGTGGGAGCTTTTAGGCTGAGCCTGGCCAACCTGAGAAGGAAGCTCATTTCAATCGCTCTTTCTTTTGGTTGTAATCCAAACCACATGACCACAGGTGAAGGTTTGAGTGTAGTAAACTAAACTACACTAAACTAAAAGCTTTGCCTTGATGATGATGCATGATATGATACACTATTACGATAAACGATACACTCATTATTATATGTGATAAACTATGATATGAAATGATGGAAAAAATATGAAGGATCCAACTCTATTCACAGTGCCTTCACAAGAAATCCATGAACAAATAAAATATTATAGCAATGTTGCACCGCAATCCTGTGAAAAAGTTAGTCTTTATACTAATTCTTGATTTTTATTTATTTTTGTTTAATTCATGTACACAAAATGTTTGAACATTAGCACTACAGTCCAGTCCACTTTGCTGTCAAGCCTAACATAATCTACTGTACAAAGTCAGAAAGTTGCGCTTCAAATTGCTGACACAGTTCACTGATGTATGAACATCACAAGTGCTCAGGGTCAGCATTTCAAACCAAGTATTTCTCAATGCATTAAAGCAATACAAAGAATGCACTGTGCAGCGTTTTTGATTTAAACCAATCCATGACTTGTTAAATAAAACCTGAATCCCTACATGATGCTGAACCTCTATAGATAATAAATAATTAAAAACAACAATACTAGCCCTTTGTTTAACTACATTTGAAAACTAAAGTTGACAAATGACTTTTCTTCGTGTTGCACGCGCTCAGCTGAAAGCAGCCTTGTTTGCAGGATTCTGTTAACTTCAGTGAAAAGTTTGGACTGTGAAAACTGCAAAAGCAGAACTCTGTCAACTAAAATGAATTAATGTGGAAATGAAATCACTGAGATGCAAAACTGAAAATTTCACGGATCATTTAACGTCCCAGCCCATTCAGTCAGCAGTGCTGGAAATGAGACTTGGTTCAGACAATGGTCACACCCTCCAACCACATAAAAACAATCTCCTTCCTGTTCCAAACTATCTTATCTTATAAAATCTGATACACTGGAGACACTAAACAGGAATATGATGAGGACGAACAAGGAGGCCAACTCGATTCTGAGTGTAGTGACACAAAGACGGACAGAATCAGTTCTGGAGATGGATTCATTCATGATTTATGAATCAAAAGAACCTAACATTAGTTCAAGGAACACTTTTTATACTAAAACCACATAATGAGAGGGGACAGAGCTGCAGCCATTTTGGGTAAACCTTAAGTGAGTTGTTAGCAAATGGAGCGTGCACTGGGATCTCCTCCAAGCTATTACATCAAATCATAGCTTAAAATCTGTCAAACTGGCTGACTTGTTGCCATTCGTGTGATTAGCTGTGGTAGCCATCTTGAACAGGATTGACTTAAAGTTAACTAGTTATAGATGCACATCCTACGGCTACTTTCAAAGACTTTCATTAATGTCATGTCATTTTAACTCCATACCTGTCAGAATGACAGAGTTCAATCCATGTTTGATTTGCTGTGGTGGCCATCTTACATCAAGTTGACTCAGAAAGGCAATCAGTTGTAGACATGTATTCAATAATTATCACCTGAAGATTTCACTAAAATCCATCCAGTGGTTCGCAAAATATTTGGTTAACACACCGGACAAACAAATACCAACTCACAAACACGAGCAAAATCATCATCCCCCTCATTTTACTTTTCGTTGGCAAGCAATAACTATAAATTCCAGCTTTTTTTTGCTGTATTAAGCTCTATTTGCACGGGATTATTTTTACCTAGGGACTACATGTAATAAATAAATTACTCCTCAACGTCTGCTTTTTATGTGGCACATTTGCACGGGATAACCAAAGCCTGAGATTTAGATTACATTTACGGACATCTTCCGCATATGATGTTAATGCGCTGCATTGCGACTACCGGGTCAGTCCATAATAATGTGTTTAATGTGCGGACCGGGCCAGTCTCAGGTTTTGATGTGGTTTTATGAATCAGCACAAAGAAAACTAAAGAATGCACAATATAATTTTTTTTAATCTACTTGTTGAGGAGGAGGCAGGTCCGACTGGCCAGTTTAAGAGGAAAAAATAACTGCTACTTAAGGCTCAGATGGACAACCTGTCACTGGCCGTGTGCGTCCGCTGACCCGCTGGTTGAAATGGACTTGTGACCTGTCCAGGGTGTCTCCTGCCTCTCGCACAGTGAAGACTGGACATGGGCATCAGCGACCCACGCTACCCGAAAAGGAAGATGCAGGTAAAGATAATGGATGGATGGGTCAGCTGATCACGCACGTGTCTCCGCACCTGCTGTCATCTGCGGTGAAGGAAGTAGCAGCATCTACAAAAGCCGAAGCGAGCTGCACGTACATTTAAAATAGCCTTGTTCTGTATTTTTCAAATGATTTTGCTTAAACAACGCCCCCCCCCCCCCTTACGTATCAGATTCCACCCATTTCTGCCCAAATCACAGAGATGCCTATTCTCATTGGATTAGTATTATCACAGGACCAGGGAGTTCAGCAAAATATAGTTGGTTATGTGCGGGGGAATTTTTACTTTACAAATTACTGACATGGTCGATTCGCACAGGATTAATACCAAAGACCATCTCTGTAATTATTACAAATATCATGTGGTCCCTAGGCAAAACTAATCCAGTGTGAATAGGGCTTTAGTGTACTGTATTTAGTTGTATTCAAATTATTTTTTAAATTAATTTATTAACCTTTAAATCCAGGCAGCATGGTGGCACAACTTGTAGAGCTGCTTCCTCTCAGTGAGCAGGGTACCCTGGTTCAAATCCCGGCTCGGGGGCCTTTCTGTGTGGAGTTTGCATGTTCTCTCTGTGCAGGCATGGGTTTTCCACAGGTACTCCAGTTTCCTCCCACAAACCAAAAACATGCATGTTAGACTGATTGGTGACTCTAAATTGTCTCAAGATGTGAATGAGAGAGTGAATGGTTGTTTGTCTCGTTTGCCTCTACGTGTCCCTGTGATGGACTGGAGACCTGTCCAGTGATGGCTGAACATGGACACCCGCGGACCAAAAAGTAAGAAGCGTGTAAAGAAAATGGATGGATGGAACCTTTAAAACCTACTGAGATCACAGATCTGTTTTGTGAGGGAGGTCTGGGCCTGGTGGCATCCTGACAGGAGAAAACTGGAGTACTCTGAGAAAACCCACACAAACTCCACACAGAAAAACCCAAGGTCCAACCCGGGCACTGAACCAAAACCTTCTTGCTAAGAGGCAATAATGCCAACCACTGATTTACTGTGCAGCCAATTTAAAAAAAAAAAAAAAATTGCTGATTAATTATTTTTGTACAAATAATGGAAACAAAAATACATAATTCAAATAAAGCAGATGTTCCTGAATTTCCATAATCGTCAAAACATTAATTAATAGAAAAATACAAAGATTACAAGAAAAAGAAATAGGGCTAAAATATTTTCGACATATTGCTGAGTGCTCAACAAAAAGCTCATCTGATCACAGTCTGAGGATCACTCCCCTAAAATATCATTAATCAGATGGTTGAAAGGAATTTTTGCAACTAATAAAGTTCTTTAGGGTATTTTTCTTTTTGCAGAGGAATGATTTATGTGTAAAAATCAATAATACAAATATGAACACAACAGCTTTTAGATTTTGAGTATTACTTTAATTTACTAGCATTCATTTCAATATAATTTTTTATACAATACACCATAAAAGCATTTCTTCATACTGAATCAAATAACTGTATTTTCTCTAACGTTTAGTTGTTTGTGAGGCTGGATATGGTATAAAGGCTTGGATTTGATTGTATGCACAGGATTTTAGTTTTCTGCAAAGAATATGTGAGGTTTGATCTTCTGCCGTTTTAATAACTTGACTTTTCAGTCAGTAAATATGTGCACCCTGAACCGTACAGTAACATCAGTGGGATTACTTGGGCTGTTAAAACTTACTGTTTTATCTGTACTGTGCAATAAGTAGGAGCACTTCAAATCAAACCAGACAAATACTGAGCTTCTAAATCAAAATCCCTGTCCCAGAATGATCTGAAGTGAGTAATGAACCATTTATTTCAGGCTTACCGAACACAGTGCGCGCAGGAACGGATTCTCTGTTAAGCCAGAAGGAGACTTGAGACAGTATGACAGTCATGATGCACGGGAGGTAGGTTTGAATCACAAAATAGCCAATTTTCCGTTTCAAATGGAAATACGCTGTCATCACTACATATTCTCCTGGGGGGAAAGAGAAGCAAAGAAAGAAAGCAACAAAGAGAGCTGGGATTATTAAAACAACTAATGTGCTGCTCAAACATCAGAAAGCCTGGTTACAAGTTGATCAGCGCTTTTGGACTCTCTGAACTCTACAGACAACACTGGATGTTTAATTTCTAAAATATGTGAGATTAAAGAACCTTTGTCTGCAGATTTGTAACCGCAGTTAAAGCAAGCGCTTAAAAAGGGTAATTGTGTGGAAAGACTTTAAAGAATTAATATCTTACCTGTTGGAGATAGCTCTTTGAACAACCTCCATTTGGAGAAAAGGAGTTTAATTCGGACATGACTGAAGAGCTAACAGCTAGGCTAAACAAGGCAGAGTATAGTGGATTATTTAGTCTAAAAACCCCTTAAATCTCAAAAATTTCTAAATAATTCACACAAACATTTTTTTTTAAATAAATGTTTACATTGTCATTTTTGCATCACAGATATTTGAAGGGAATTCTAAAGCTTCAGTATGTAGCTTTTTTTATGAACATATTTCTTCACTCTGTCACTACCTCCTGACAGACTGATGTTAGCCAGGTAATCTCTGAAAAAAAATTAAAAAAAATATTGTCCCCTTGCTTCTCCAGGTGGTAAATAAGCATTTCTAAAAAGAAAAGGTGACCCGCCATTTTCCAGCCAATAAAAACAGAGTTTGTAACCAGCCAATAAAAACAGAGCTTGAATTTGAATCAGCCAATAAAAACAGAGCTTGAATTTGAAATTCAACAGACCACAAGGGGGCAGAGCCACATATGGCTCTGAGGGGGAGGGATCAGAATGCTTTGCTTGTTGAAAATATTTCTAAGTGCTGATGTTCTACAGAAACTGCATACTGAACCTTAATGAGCCATTCCTGCTTCCATATAATTCTGTGTTTACTTGCAAGTGCAAATGGCAACAACAGCTAGCTGTAGCATTTCCTGTGCAGCCTACAGCACTTCTTCCACGAATGCCACTTTTCTGCCAGAATACCTGCAATGAATTAATGGTGATGCCAAAGTTCATAAATTGATGTTTTTTAGGGATGCACGATACTGGATTTTTGGCTCATATCCGATATGCCGATATAATAAAACTTACTTGGCCGATAACGGATACCCATACCATTATTTGTTTTCTTGGACCTACTTACAGAGACTACATAGCTTTCTCTGCTGTGTAATTAAAATACTACAGTATTCTGCATGATCTTTGTCAGTTTGGCCTGATACCAAATGCAGATGCCATAAAGGGGCTGAAAATGATGTAACACTTCAACTTGGATTATGTTTAATTACAAATGTATGCATTCACCAGCATATTCATGACATTTACTCTCTCTAACAAATTGACAACGGTTGAAAAGTGCAAATTTGTAAATTTTCACAAATCTAACCCCCCCACACGCACTTTTTTTTCTTCCTCTCTGGCATTGTGGCACTCAGAATTATTGTCCGAGTGTCAAGGTGAAGCCCAACAGATTTAAGGCTGAGTTATAGTCGCGCTTTGGTCCGCAAGCTGGAGCGTGCGCGCTGCACGGCGCTGCGTTCATAGTTTCTCCACGTTGTTTATAGTTGACGACGCACGGCGGAGCATGGCAAAGTGCTGTTCTTTGAGCCCAGTCCACGGCGTCAACGGCAAAAGTCAACGGTGCGGCCACTAGGCTTGCAGAGTTTCAAAAATTCGGAGGTGCGCGACACGCGCCAAGACAACGCGCGGGGCCAACGCGCAGGGGGCGGGGACTGCGATATCGCGTCACTTCTGGCGCGCGCCCCTCACGCGCTCCTCGCGCGCGGCGCGACGCGTTGAGTATAAATCTAGCTTTACTTTCACAAGCAGAGCATTATGGCTGGCCTCAATACTCCACTTGATGTATAAATAAAACTTTATTAGAATTTGCGTTGGGTTTATTTCAGATGTAATGGACACGGAGATGAAAAACAAAGAAAACAAAGGCACAAATCTAAACTCAACGACGCTAGTGATGTTATAATATTGTGCTGGCGCTGCAGGCCTCCTTGTCACTGGGTTGTCAT
>JBBPBX010015084.1:21129-39523 GCA_038048925.1 Garcialebias charrua
TATATATATATATATGTGTGTGTGTGTGTGTCGGTGAGTCATTTTAATGGAATGGCCGATGTCTGATTTTTAACTCTATCGTTAATATCGGCCAATACCGATACAATGCCAATAATATTGTGCATCCCTAGTGATTTTATGAACCACAATTAAGCTTTAGCTTTTGAAGCAACAACAAATTATAACTAGAGACAGAACACTGAACTCAGAAACTGAAGGCATAAAGGTTGAGTGCCCCCTGGTGGCTGGCAGCAGTACTATTTTAAAGTCCCGCTACTCTATGTAAACAAAGGGGTATTTTCCTGACCAAAAACGTATAATATACTTCAGGTAATTTCTGCTCAGGTGGTGATTTAGTTGATTCATAGTTATTTGGTGCTGTATGTTCAGATATGCATTTTTTCCCAAGACTATTTGTTTCAACTAGTTATTTGAGACATAAGTGTTTTGTTGGACAGTTGAAGATAATGGAATCATCTTTACTCATCTTGATGGCTTGAAGTTGTTTTAGGATGCAGAAATCCACTTTGCTCTTGTCTAAACTAGTTAGCTTATTAACTGGCTCAATATGTTTCATCTACGTGGTAAAAAGGTTGTTCAGAGAGCTAAAATAGCAACAAAAACAGCCAAATTCAGTCCCCCAAACCTTTCCACTAAAACCCACTTAAAAAAAAAAGAACTATTTCTTTAAATAAGCATGATGACGTAACAGTAAAAGCACCAGCACATTTTAATTTGCATTAAAAAAAGAACTTTAATCTGAAGTAATTGAGACATAATATTTTTCCATCTCTTTAACGGAGGTTGAATTAAATCAAACATCTGTACTGAATAAAAAACATTGTTTGGATCAGAACAGGGTTAACAGGATTATGTTGGACACTGGTCTACAAAGGAGCTTTCAAGCCTTAATAAAATATGTAATTTTTAAAATGTTAAAGTTAACAAGAATATTCTACACCAAATATGTTTCCATTCTCCCTCCTGTACATATACAGAATGTGTCCCTGTGTCTTTCTCACTCATTTGTGCTCGTCAGTGATGGCAGCAAACAGCCAGATTCAGTTTTCCTGAGCACTGGCTCACCAACCCAGGTCTGTGTTGCAGAGATATGAAGAAAACAAGCCTCCGCCCTCCCTGAGGTGTTTTGTCTGACGAGATTCCGACTGCAGCTGGAAAGGCTCAAATCTGTCCATTCCCTCTGCTCACTGTAGTCCATTAAAATTACAGTCAAAAATAAATGAGATTTTCAAAATCCATATCCAGCTTGAGAAATACTTTTGCAAGAGTTCCTTTGTTCCTCCCATGAAACCATCTCTGCAACTCTCTTGACCTTGAGTTTCATGAACTATTTGGACAGACTCAAGATCATTGCTTTAAAAGCTAAATAAGTTCAGTTATTTAAACGTCTTCTAGTAAACCAGCCAGTAGAAAGGAACACAATTGGCATTTTGCATTGTAAGGTCCAGCACAGCCCAGGTCTTTACTGGCTCTGCAGAATCTTGGTTGTTTATGCATGTTGGCAGGATCGTCATAGCAAGAATGCTCGAGGCTCACACGATGCAATTTTTCACAACACCCAACAATGGAAAACATGGAGCTCATGCTATTGGTCATTCTTTTTCTTATCAAAAACAAAGTATAAAAGCCAGTGTCCCTTCTGTTAGAAGAAACAAAGCAGAAAGAGATATGAGGGTATGTCCTGATTCATGCTCAATATTCCAGGTACGGTAAATACATTTAACAAGTTTGAGTCAGGTCCTCATGTTGTCAGATAGGTTCAGGTTTAGTTTATTTGTCATATGAAAAAATCAACAGTGTAATGAAATGCTCAGGACGAGAAGAACAGTCTTGATTCGTCAAAAAAGCAGCAACAACAAATACCAAAGCGTGAAACAAAAATACAAAAACAAGGTGCCAAAAGTGAAAAAGAAATCAATCTACAGCAGCATGGTCCTATTGGCAGAGTGATCTGACGACAGTGAGGTCATCTTGCTATGGTCCCTTTGGCGCCATGGTACTGTTAGCAATGTTGTTCGATTAGCAGCATGGTCTTGTTAGCAGCATTAGCAGGTCTTGTTAGCAGGTCCCGTCAGCAGCATGATGATAACAAGGACTACAGCAGCTGCCCTCCAAGACTACCTTCCAGAACCGGGTCTGGCAGACGGAGTACATCCAAGATTTCCCCGCAGAACCGAGTGGGTCCATAGAGTTCAGTCCGTGCAGGCAGATGAAGAATCATGGAGATGGCCACCATAACAGGCCTGAGCCCGAGGCTGGAAGGACTGAACCACGATGGTGAACCATGATGGCAAGGCAGCAACACAGAAAACTCCACAAGTGTGTCACGGTCATACCTGTACCATGGATGTGCAATGTAGGCACAAAAAAAAGTTAAAACAAAAGCAACAGGAACATAAAAAGATTGAGTTGAAGCGGAGTGCACGTGACATCAGAGTCATACATGATACAGGATATGATAAGATGTAAGAGGCCATACAGTAGTAGCATGTCAAAGGTGGGAGTGCAAAATGACATAAGAAGGTAAGCAAGCTAATGTTAGCTCTTTTACAGTCGTTTGAAGTTGTGCCTACATTCATGCCAGGGAACCAGCCTGTAGTCTGCTTGCATCAAATATTCAGCATCAGTCGGCCCTGAAGGAACCCTGGGTCTCTGATTTCTAAAAATCGACCAGGAAGTGGGCTGTACCGCCCAATGCAAAGACTCTGAACCCAGGCTGGAACCCAGACTGGGCCTGGCCTTACAATGCAAAAAGGCTAAATGTGTTTGCTTTCAAAGTCTGCAACTCACATCCTGAGAGCTGCATGAGCAAACAGGTTAAATCTTTCCAAATGGGAAGCTAAGTGTGGCTCAGCTGTAAGCTCTGCTGCCTCTCAGTGATTAACAGAACCAACCATCAGCTTTTCCAGTCAGGTGTTCAAATCTTTCTGCTCTGTTAATCAAAGCTGGTGCCTGATGTTACTCTCATGTCTGACACATGAACACTTTTCAGGCTTGTCATGGATTTTATGATTAATATGGCAAAAAAAAAAAAAAAACTCACTGACAAAAATGGGTCTGTACTACAGTAATTACTGTATCAGATTGCATGGATAAACAGAGTTGGGCATTTTACCTGTTCCATGACAGTAGGGTATGTAACGCCTTCGGACCTGCGTACTAGCAGCAATTCAATGTGGAGCAGAGTAACAGAGTTGTTGCATCCTTTATCGTTGCAACCTGGCTGTCATTCGTTGGAAGTCACCCTCCTGTAGATGAGCACTATGTCAGAGTTGATGTCCAAGCTGATTCAAGATGGGCCTGTTCAGCCATGCAAGATGGCAGAACTGGCAGATGTTGCCTTGTTTAAAGACAGTACCAAAGTCTCATGGGGGTAAGGCACGTGGACACAGGATGTCACTGATGTAGATCTGAGCCATCAGGGTCCCCTGAATCACTACCAGAGGTGACCTAAAGTCAGACCCTTTGGCTCCCTGGCTGCCATGTCCCTCTACAACAAAATGGTTCCTAGCTAGGATCATATCCTTTGGTAATTGGGTTACTCAATCAAAAAATCTATTTATTCTTTGTATAATTGTAAAAACTTACATTACGCCAGTTGTTTCCTGATATTTTTTTATCCTGGAAGCCTTGGATTAGTAACCTTTTTCGGAACGTAAAAGTATTGAACGTGTTGAACGCCTTTTTTTGACTTTTTCGGAACACCTTTCTTTTTTGTTTAAAATGAGAATGCTAACAATCACCCCAATGGGATGGGCTGAGGGGTGTTGGACATAATGTTGTTGGAGGCCCTACAGCAGGGGTGCTCATTACGCCGATCGCAATCTACTGGTCGATTGCTGAGGTAGTACTGGTCGATCGCAGTGTGGCATTAATTTTTTTTGTCAACCTATCAAACATCCCGTCACTTGATTGACATACAAGGCAGCCATTCACAACCCTCATTCTCTCAAACCAGGTCTGAGAGATTTTTGGGGAAACACCATGACCGCTCCCCCACCCCCGAAGGTGTGAAATTCTCCCTGTGTGAAGTTGCACATACAGACGGCTGCAGTCCAAAGTTTTTCTGCACTAACACAGTTTTAAATAATGGCAGAGAGCTGAGTGTTTTTCTGCTACTCACCCTTTTTCAGCATGCAGGAGCAAAACTAATAAAATCCAAGTCCAAAGAGACGTTATTCACCAGTTTGGACATAACTGTGATCATGCAGTCGCTGCATGCACAATGAATGCAGCTGAGCCCAGGGTCGCCAGATAAATTTTAAAAATGCCTTATTTAACACCTCCTTTTCTGTGCACATGTTCAAGAAACACAACACAAACTTCATCTTGCTCAAGATGAGAGTTCTGCAATGGAGTTAAATTCAAAGCAGTCTGCTCCTCAGACAAATGGTGTTAAAGGTCCACTGACATGATGCTTGAACTATGCATAAAATTGCTCAACATATATCTGTTGTATTATTCAACTATGTTCGTTTGTAGAAGCAAAATGATAAATCAATTTAATTTTGATTTAAAAGTGATTTTAAACTTCGCGTTGTGTTTATTCACGGGAAATCCGATTACACGCGAATGCAACATCTGTGACGTAGGAAGGAGAAGCTCAGTTTGCGGCTGCAATGATAACGCATACCGGTATTCATTCTCTGCCAGATTGCCTTTTTTTTTGGTATAACTTGAAAAATGCCGTTACGTTGTGTCGCATTTGGGTGTTCTAATATCATCAGTGAACAAGTGAGCCTTTTCACTTTCCCAAAAGATGAAATACTTTGTCAAGAAGGGAATAAACAAAGCTGCCCCCTCTCGGAGCTCCCTCGCTTCCTGAACAGGTAAGAGTCAAATAAATACGGGTGCAGACCTAAATTAGAACCTGCTTTTTCTGCTCATCTAACTTCCTGCTTCCCAAACTGAAGACAAATCGCTCAAATCTTCACTTAGATTGTTTATTTATTGTCCGCCCTGAATATGTAAAAGGGGCGTTCTAAAGACAATCCTACTCCTACGCCACAGATGTTGCATTCGCGTGTCAGATTTCCCATGAACAAACAGTTTTTAATTTTAAACTAACTTTGACAAGAATTTTCATTAATATATCATTCTGTTTGCTAAAACGAACATAGTTGAATGATACAAGATATTTACGTTGTGCAATTTTATGCATTGTTACAAAATCACGTCACAATACCTTTAATGACCCGGCATACATGTACAAGTGATTGACTTTTGGAGACAACCATATTTAAGATGGCTGCCAGAGCTAAGTGATCTTAGCCAACACAAAAATTGCCACAAAAACGACAGCAAATGTATTCTGGTAAAGAATTATTATTATTGTTTCCTAGTTACTGGGGAGTGTGGCAAAGAGGTGAAAAAGAGAGTCCAGGCAGGGTGGAGTGGATGGAGAAAAGTTTCAGGAGTGATTTGTGACTAAAGCGTTTCAGCAAAGGTCAAAGGGAAAGTTTACAAGACAGTGGTGAGACCAGAAGAAGTGGCAGAAATGAAGATGCTGAGGTTCTCCTTAGGAGTGACAAGGATGGATAAGATCAGGAATGAGATCATCAGAGGTACAGCACATGTTGAACAACTGGGAGATAAAGTTAGGGAGGCCAGACTGAGATGGTTTGGACATGTCCAGAGGAGGGACAGTGGGTATATTGGTAGAAGGATGTTAGAAATGCAGCTGCCAGGAAAAAGACAAAGAGGAGATATGGATGCAGTTAGAGAGGACATGGAGGTGGATGGAGTGAGGACAGAGTGAGGTGGAGGAGGATGACTCGCTGTGGAGACCACTGAAGAGGGAGCAGCCGAAAGATGCTGCAAAGAGAATACATGACGCCCACACTGCCAAAAAAAGGTCTCATGGGTGAAGTATAGCACTAAGTATCTAATCATTCATTTATTTATTTTCAGCAGATTGAAACCAAAAAAATAAATTGTATATATATTACAATTACCTTTACCAAATAGGCATAAAAACAGCAAATCAATAGAAATGTTGCTTTGTGACCTCTTTCCTAAAATTACCTTTACAAGATGGACATGATTCAATTTCAAGTCATTGCTGTGCCCTAAAGTATCAGCAGGTTGTTGTTTTATGTTTTTCTGATGCATATTTGAAATCAACAGCATTCACGTTAAAACTGTGAGGTCTAAAAAGTAATTACCATATTTAAATAATGAATGAGCTAAATAATTTAGCAACATAATAATTCTACATCAACTGTTAATACAATATTTATGAAAATGAACAGTTGGAAAGACAAAACAATGCAAATACATACTCGTGAAAATTGAGAGGATGCAAAATATTTTCCTGCGCTGAAAAGGTTCAGAACTTATAGACCCCAAAATTTCCACAGATGCTTTTACAGGAGAACCATGACACCATAATAAATATAATAATTCTAGTATTAAAAGTCAATCATAGGATTATTCTTTATTTATTTTTAATTTAATGAGATTTTCTTTCCCTATTTTTCTTACAAATTTAAGTTGGAAATTCAATGTAAAGCTTAATCACTTCAGATGAGACTTAAAATAAGGAACCTCTCAAAGCACCTTCGGTTCTGTCATGTTGATGCCCACAAGAAAGAGAAGCTCTCCGATGAAGAGGTTGAGACAGAGGTTTTTGTGGATGGTGTTGCGGTCACTTTGCAGACCTCTGAAGAAGCAGAAGGTGAAGAGGCTGATGGCCAGGCAGACCAGAGACACAGCGATGCCCATCCTGGTGATGACGGTAAGAAGGAGCTCATGCACGCTCCCCTCCCTCTGCAGAAACACACACAGAAACGTTGACAGAACCACACCTGTCTAATCCAAATAGCATTCAAGCACATAACAGCTTGACATTAGTTTCTTGGAATTTAATCTTTAGTGCAATGGGAATACTGATAGGAGACAACAATGAACATTCATGAACAGTTCATGTAAAAAATAACCACATTTTATCTAGGGATGGGGCCGATCCGATCCAGTATCGGTATCCGATACCAGCATAATTTAAGTATCGGATATCGGATCTAACCTGCCGATATTTCCAATCCAGCTTCAAAGAGCACTTGTGTTCCATCACATTCTGTGACTGCCGTCTTAACATTTTGTGAGTTAAACCCAATGAAGACACTCTGAGCATTACAACAGGAAACTCACAAACTTTCACAACACACAAGAGGCAGCTCTATACCACACACATGTCCTTCTTACTCATGGTGCAGCTGGAAAAACTAAAAAACCGCTAAGCATGATGGGAAAGACAACACAGCCCACTCCCCTTAACCACTAAGAGAGTGGATTTTGTTGTCTTTCCCATAATGCTTAGCGGTTTTTTAGTTTTCCAGCTTTAGGTGCAGCTGGAAAACTAAAAAACTGCTAAGCATTATGGGAAAGACAATAAAATCCACTCTCTTAGTGGTTAAGGGGAGTGGATTTTGTTGTCTTTCCCATCATGCTTAGCGTTTTTTAGTTTTTCCAGCTGCACCATGAGTAAGAAGGACATGTGTGTGTGGTCTAGAGCTGCCTCTTGTGTGTTGTGAAAGTTTGTGAGTTTCCTGTTGTAAGGCTCAAGAGGGTCTTCATTGGGTTTATCTCACACAATGTTAAAATGAATAGTCTCAGTACAAAAATTTCATTATACAGATTCATATACCTGAACAGTATCAAATCAGAAAAGTATCGGTATCGGTCGATACTCAGTTTTTAAGTATCGGATTGGAAGTGAGAAATGTGGATTGGTGCATCCCTAATTTTATCATTGCCTGTGCTGAGAGACAAAAATGCTCCATGTTAGGTCACTAAAAAGCTATTACTCCCCAACATTTCTATCTGAAGTTAAAAAAAGAAAATCCTTTGGTTTTATTCAGCTAGACCAAAGAGAAAATAACATAAAAAGGGACGTTAGAATAAAAGTAACTAGAGTCAGATGTTTTCAGTGTTCACATTGACAGAATAATCTGAGACTGGCCTGACTAGCGAGTCCTAATTGAACTTGATGCCATTTGGCAGCCAAGCTGAACATGTTCAGTCATCAATTTTATGCAGCACATGTTGCAGAAAACGACATCAGAAGAAGAACGGCCTCAAAGAGCTGCAACTGTGTGTGTGGCTGAATCACGCAGCGTTTCAGAAGATCTGAAAACTGAATGTGTTTCATGGTGGGGCGCGGGGCAAATCTGGAGGAGAAAGAAAAGCAGACTTGACCGTACGAAAAATCACTCAAAAGACTTGGTGGCCTGAAAGTGAGGCAATTCCTCCTGTGATATTTGTAATTATATTGAGGTCAGGAGTTACTGTTGAGGTGATATGTAGGGGGATTGGTGTGAGGCGCAGCCCAGCATCTGGGCTCTGGTTTCAAGCTGTGGTTAAGGTTGAGGTTGAGACAGATGAGAGGCGCAGAGTTCAGGAGTTGGAACGTACTATTAAACAAACCACATACTTATCCTTTACATTTATTACTAGCTAGGTCCTTGCTACACATGCTATTTATCATGTAATTGGATTGTAATTGCATTTTAGCAACAGAATGGATCCTGCACCACTTCAAGAGGGGTGGAAACATGAATTTAATCCAAGGTTATGCTGTTTCCCATGATTTTCAGGTGTGCATGCATGGAGGAAGAATATTAGACATGAGTCATAGGTAAAACATAATTACTTCTGATAACGCCATGCCACTTCCTATCCTGAGTCACAGTGTCGCTCTTTAAAAACGGCAGCCCGGCTTCTTTCCCCTTACCTTCTCCTCCAGCTATAATCTAATTATCTCCTCTGAAAAGCCAATTTTGCTCTTGCCATGTGTGCACAAATCATTTGGTGAGACAGGAGAAAGAACAGCTAATTGAGAAAGAAAAATGGCCAATGCAAACCACAGAAGGTGAGGGCCACTTACCACATTTCCCCGATGAGCCATGAGGATGGCGAAGTTGGTCAAGTGACTGCACGAGCAAGTGGTGTGGCTCTTATTAGTGTCTAACAGTTTGCAGCCCTGAGTGGACCAGTATCCCATCATGCTTCGCTCGGAGTAATTCCAGAAGGAGCAGTTGGGGTTGTAATAGTGCTCCTTCTAAAAAAAACAAAAAGAACAAATATATGAATGGCATGGCATTTGAATGCATGAATGCACAGATATAAACCTTTATATTTGAAAGATGTAGGATTAGAGGTAAGTGTCGTTATCGCTCACAGCCAAAATGTAAAGGTTGGCAATAAAGTTTTTTTAAGTGTCTGTGTGTCTGTTACCAAAATATCTCATGAAACACCAGTGGAATTAAATAAACTTGCAGAAACTATTCATTAGATATACATCTGCATGTGATTATGTTTTGCCAATAAAATGGCCTCTACTGCCAACTGAAAATCATTCACAACACATTATGTCAAGTGCTTCCCATTGCGCAAGACTTTTGATTAATCTTTGGCATTTAGTGTTGACATCAACCCTGTCTGTTCGCAGAATATCTGATGAATAATCCATGGATTTTATCGAAAAAGATTAAGTCAGGTCATCTAGACGAATGCTTCTTTGTTGAATGTTTCGTCTTTTGTCAAAAGAAATGTGTTTCAATGAAACTTTCAGGAAATAAGCATTTTGCAACTGATTAACTTTTGGAGGCAACCCATGTCAAAATGGCTGCCGCAGCCAAACGATTTTAAGAAACGCCAAACTGGCTGACGATAATGATTCATCCTCTAACGGTGCTCCTCTTGAGTTTGTTGATTCCTACAAATATTTGGGTATCTTGGTCGATTCTCTTTTAAGCTCCACGTGGTAAGGAAACTGAAAGTTAAACTGGGTTTCTTTTTCAGAAACAGATCCTGTCTAACTCTGAATGTTAGGAAACGCCTTGTAATAACTGTGACTTTCCTTCCCTTCAATGACTAGTGACATTATCTACATGAACGCTCCTACAAGCACCCTGCGGATGTTGGATGTTGTCTATCATGGTGCACTAAGATTCATAACTGGTTGTGATTATCGTACCCACCACTGCACCCTGTATTCACTGGTTAACTGGACATCATTAACCTCACACAGACTCTTCCACTGGTACATTTTCATCTTTAAATCACTTCTTGGTCTGCTGCCTTCATACATCTCCTCCTACATGTCTCTGCGTGAGTGCAGCTACAGCGTGCGCACTCAGGAGGACATTATTACCTGCAGTGTTCCCTCAGTGAGGACTGAGCTTGACAAAAGGGCCTTCTACGCTGCTCCTGTTTCCTGGAATAACTTTCAAAAATATCTGAAGCTCTCGACCTTGACCTCTCTAAGTGGCTTCAAACATCTGCTAAGTTCCTGGCAAAAACCAATGCAGACATGTTCCTGTTTTTAGTTTTCTACACTTACTTACAATCTAGCTGTTTTGTTGTTGCTACATTTGCTTTTAATTATCCTTTTATTTACCATTTTATTTTCATTTGTTAAAAAAAAGTTGTATGCATCCTTTATTATTGTCTATTGTTTTTGTTGTTGTCTCTTGTACAAATGTAAATGAGTCCCAAGGCTCAGTATAACCTGTATAAATAAAGGTTTGATGAATGAATGGCTATAACTCAGTTGACTTCAGTTATTTTGCTACAATGTGATGTAGAAATAGAGGAGTCAGTCAAAGCACATACTCTGAGTGTGAAATTATGTCACAATGCATGAGCTCATGTATAACATTATTTTCAAGGTTTGACTAAAATGGCATCTTATCTCATTCCTCTACATAAGAGGATTTTAGTGTAAAACTTGTGTATAAAAGATGGTGGGTACAATGCATTTCTTCAAGGAATACCAGGCCTTCAATTTATTCAGTCCGTTATTGTTTGCCTGTTATTTCTAAGAAAAGATTGATACTTTCATCTAAAAGAGAGTGACGCCACTTTGGTATTTGTCACAGTTTAGCTCTGTAGTGTGTCCAGGTCAAATCGCAGAAGGAGGCTTACATCCAGGTGCTCCAGTGTGAAGATCACTGGGTCGGCCACAAACACACGGCTGGACTCCTTTGTGATGGAAGCTGACAGGATGTGGGAGTTCACAGTGAGGGAGAGGTTGTGCTTGTTCAGGTCTCCCATTCCTCTTAGTGTGGCATTTTCGGTGCTGAGGAACTGACCCAAGTGTTTGTAGAGCACAAACACCAGCTTTGCCACACCTGCAACCAAAAGCACACCAAAAATATGATCTGACAGGGAAGAAATTTACAATAATCCAACTGAATTAAGACTGAAATACTGTACACATACATATACTGTATGTATATCCCAAGCATTAATGGTCTCACTCACAGTGGCTCTTTGAATTTGCACAAAGAAAGAACTAAAGAGCATGTCAGTGCGCTCGGAGACAGACGAAATGCAGAGCTTTGTTGTTCAGCACAGCAAGTTCCATTCACTCTCAATAAATAATTGCAAATTCCCTTTTTATCTTCCACGTTGCTTCATTTTGTGGCGTGGAATCAGCTACATCACACTCCAGGGGAGGCAGTTTACCATGCGCAGTGCCTACAGTGGATGGTCTAATTAAATTATTCTTTTCCACTGAATTAAGGAAAAAGAAAACACGCAAGAATTTGGTCTATAATCACCAAAATATTATAAGGATTCGATTTTGCGACGAACAAAGCCAGGAACGGGGCTTGGAAAGAAACTACAGTAAGGATTTTAAGGCGTGATTATAAACTCAAAGAATACGTTTTTAACCTTTTTTGCTAATGCAGACCTTTAAATGTGTCGGTGTAGCTGCAACGAAAATAATGAGTGCAAGCAGTTTTCAAAAGGTCTCAATATTTCTTTAAAAAGTCTGAATTGATGGGGGAAAAAAACTGTTTAGAGACTGTTGAACCATAGCAACACATACAATTACGAACAAATTCTGTAGGTTTGGAGTTTGCTTACCATTTTTGCTGTTAACTTTCACTGTGTTGGAGGAAAGCTGAAGAGTCGCTCCGCCTTTGCTCGACTGCGGAAACCTGAAGTCTTGCACCTGACCGTCAGTGCTCAGCACGTACACATCCAGCACTGAGACACCGCAGGAAGCGAGGGAAGAGGTAAAAATAGAGATGTATAACGTCACAGGCAACATTTTAAAAGCTTTTTACTCTATTGAATACAGTTCCACCGATAAGGCCCAGTGGAGTGTCTGTAAAGACTCGACGTTCACTGTAACAGTAACAGAGTCGAGCCTTATAGGCAAAATCCCGTAGGGTGTCATTTACTCCAAGAAAACCATGTCACTAAGCTGTTTCCTGGCATTGTGAAAGCCTCCTAGGCGAGAGCAAAAGAAAAATAATGACAAGGGCTGCAGAGGAGGATGAGTAAAAGCAAGCACACAGCCGGACGCTGCGTGAATGTCAAATATTCATAGGATCAAACATATCATTGAGCTTCTACTTTTACTTTTTCTTTTTCCCCCTCGTGGGCTCTGATAGCTCCAGGTTGGATGAGCAAATCTGTGAAAATCCTCCAAATTCCTGCAGCCCCTCTCCCTCTTGCATGCCAGCTGCCGGGTGGTGCTCCCTTTGATGTGTGAAATTACTAAAGGGTCAGGAGGACGCACGTTTCCGCACACTCCTTCCCATCAAACGCTGCATAACTTCGACAGATAGACAGCTTGTGACAGACAGAGACGAGGATTACTCTGGCTGCTCCCTTCACTCTCTGCCTATCCAGCCCATCAAGATCTGCACGTCGCTTCTTCTGAATGGGCCAGGTTGAGGAATTGTTTTCATATATGTCAATGAATCACAGAGAAGGATTGTTATTGTGTGTAAACAGTAAATCTGTTGGTATAAAAAGTTAAAAATATTGGTTACACAAGATGTGGATGATCAAACATGAGAGTGGAGCTCCACACTTGAGTACCATATAAGACGCTGTTTTTTTGCTAATTTGAATGTCCTGCAGCTTATATGCCGAAGCG
The DNA here is from genome assembly GCA_038048925.1 of Garcialebias charrua. NCBI lineage: Eukaryota > Metazoa > Chordata > Actinopteri > Cyprinodontiformes > Rivulidae > Garcialebias > Garcialebias charrua. Next base: position 34,049 of record JBBPBX010015084.1, read on the forward strand.
TAATATTTATGGATTTTTTCCCCATATTTTTAGACCCATTTTTGACTCGGATATGACCGCATTTAATACATGTGGTGAAAGCACATTAATTTGAGCATTCACAAATATAGATAGCATAGTTAATTCATGAGTTATTAAGCATGAATAAACATTGAGTACGTAGGTTTTGGAACTCATTATTCTTTATGTATAAAGCGTTAATAAGTGTGTTAATTAATAGTGTATTAAGTGTGAATCATCCTTAATTAATGATGTTTTCAATGTTAATTAAATGTTTATTAATGCTTAAATAAGGCTAAATAATGTGTAGTTATTATAAAGTGTTACCAAATATCCTTCAGATAATCTGGTGAAGCTCCATGTAAGCATTGATGTGTAATGAGAGCAGTTTTGTACTGAATTCTGTAGGCGACAGGAAGCCAATGAAGGTTATGGAGAATGGGCGTAATATGTTCAAATTTACGAACTCTCAACAAGATCCTTGCTGCACTGTTTTGAATATATTGAAGTTTCTGAAGGTTTTTGCCAGGGATTCCAATAAACAGGGAGTTGCAGTAGTCGAGCCTGGAGGAGACAAAAGCATGGACGAGCTTCTCAGCATCGGAAAAAGTTAGGGATGGGCGAAGTCTGGAGATGTTTCGAAGATGGAAGAAGCAAGTTTTAAACAGAAGCTTAATGTGATTCTCAAATGTAAGATTGGAGTCCATTTTTATTCCAAGATTAGTAACAGAGGTGGAGAGGGGGATGTCTTGTCCAGAAAAGGAAAGTGTTGTTATAGGAGATGTTTGTACCTGGTGAGGGGTGCCAATCAGTATGGCCTCAGTCTTGGAGCAGTTTAATTGAAGAAAGTTCTGATTCATCCATGCCCTAATTGCCTCCAGGCAGGCAGAGAGGGCAGTGAGTGAAGATGGAGATGACAAGGTGGAAGATGAGGATGCTCCAGTCCTGATGTAAAGCTGTGTATCGTCGGCATAACAGTGAAAAGAAATGTTGAACTGATTAATAATTTGACCTAAAGGCAGCATGTAAAGGGAAAACAGCAGGGGCCCCAGAACCGACCCCTGAGGGACACCACAGGAGACACAGACTGTCTGGGACGTGGCGTTGCCAAGACTAACACATTCCAGCCTATTGGAGAGGAAAGATTTGAACCAGTCCAGGACGGTGTCGCAGAGACCGACCTCCACATGAAGACGGTGGAGGAGGATACTATGGTCCACAGTGTCGAAGGCTGCAGTGAGGTCAAGGAGGACAAGGATGGAGGGAGAGCCAGTGTCAGCAGCCAAGAGGACATCATTGGTAACCCTCAGCAATGCAGTCTCTGTACTGTGAGCTGCCCTGAATCCAGACTGGAACTTCTCATACAGGGAGTGTTGTTGTAGGTGGTCCTGCAGCTGAGCAGCAACAGCTTTTTCCAGCACTTTAGACAGAAAAGGGAGGTGTGAAATTGGGCGGTAATTAGAAAAAATGTCGGGATCCAAATTAGATTTTTTCAGAAGAGGCCTAATGATGGCAGTTTTTAGAGGCAGTGGAACATGACCAGATTGTAGAGACTGATTTATTATTTGAGTGATTAGTGGGCCTATTGCAGAGTGATTGGTTTTTATGAGAGACGAGGGGAAAGGATCCAGGGCGCAGGATGAAGGCTTCATTTTCTTGATGATGGCCTCCACCTCACTCTGAACAACTTCGTCAAAGCTGTTTAGGGTCCCAGAATGCAGACGGGTAGGTGGCACACTGAGAACAGGGAGGTTGTGGAGCTGAGATCTGATAGTGTCAACTTTGGTTTTAAAAGATGAAAGAAACAGGTCGCATTTTTGAGCAGAGTCCTCAAGAGTTTGTTTAATGGGATTAAGCAGACGAGTTATTGTGGAGAAGAGCTGTTTAGAGTTTCCAGGGCAGGTGTTGATGATGTTAGAATAATATTTGGAGCGTGCTTCTTTAAGAGAATAGGCGTACGCTTTCTGATGTTCTTTGTATGCCTGCTTATGCACAGAGAGACCAGATGATTTTACACGTCTCTCAATAGCACGGCCAGTTGCCTTCATCTTGCGCAGCTCATCAGTGTACCAAGGGGCTGAACGCGAGAAAGACACCAGTCTTGTCTTCAAGGGAGCATGTAGGTCCAGGAGCTCCCGAAGAGATTGGTTGTAGTAATCCACAGAGTCATCTGCAGAAGGATGATTGACAACGGTCAGGGTGTGAAGATCAACAGACAGAACATCAGGGGAAATGTTTTTAAGGTCACGGAACTGGATAGGTCATTTTGGGTTTGAAGCAGACAAAGAAGAAGGCACTTCCAGGGAGATGACCCTATGGTCTGAGACACCCAGGTCATATACAGATAAGTTATTGATGACTACAGTGTCTATAATCACCAAATCCAGAGTATGCCCCCTGCTGTGCATAGGGATGTCAACATGTTGAGTGAGATTAAGAGAGTCCAAAAGAGACTTAAAATCTGTTGCCAGAGGTGAAGAAGAATTGTCCACGTGGATATTTGAGTCGCCAAGAAAAATGTTGAAAGGAAATTTCAGGTGTTGCCACAGCAAGTCATCCCCCTCCACCTTACTCTGTCCTCTGCATCCTCTGTCCTCACTCCAACTACCTTCATGTCCTCTCTAACTGCATCCATCTCCACTTTGGCCTCCCTCTTTGACTTTTTCCTGGCAGCTGCATTTATAACATCCTTCTACCAATATACCCACTGTCCCTCCTCTGGACATGTAGGGCAGTATTTCTCCGCCGCTACGTTTAGAATGTAAAACAGGAAACCGGAAACTGCATAACTCTGCTTTTCAATATATATACAGTATATATTTTTCCCCCTTTATAGATGGCCTCCCTTCTCACCTCACAGCCATCCTCTTCACACCAATATATATAATTTTTTTAATAGAAAGAAAGGAAAAGACAAAAAGACCACATAACAAAAATCCACAAAAAGAGCACAAGGCAAACACACCCAACCGCCGTCTGCAATCCTGCGAAGTACATGACAGAACACAGCAACAAAACACATATGCAAGAAAGACACACAATATCAATGATTTTGCAGTAGATTATTATAAATACATATATATATATATATATTATATATATATTATATATATATATATTATATATATATTATATATATATTATATATATATATATATATAATATATATATATATATATATATATATATATATATATCCATCCATCCATCCATCCATTTTCTTCCGCTTATCCGGGGTCGGGTCGCGGGGGTAGCAGCCTAAGTAGGGAGGCCCAGACTTCCCTCTCCCCAGCCACTTGGAGCAGCTCCTCTGGGGGAATCCCAAGGCGTTCCCAGGCCAGCCGAGAAACATAGTCCCTCCAGCGCGTCCTGGGTCTTCCTCTGGGTCTCCTCCCGGTGGGACATGCCCGGAACACCTCACCAGGGAGGCGTCCAGGAGGCATCCTAACCAGATGCCCGAGCCACCTCAACTGGCTCCTCTCGATGTGGAGAAGCAGCGGCTCTACTCCGAGTCCCTCCCGGATGACTGAGCTTCTCACCCTATCTCTAAGGGAGAGTCCAGCCACCCTGCGGAGAAAACTCATTTCAGCCGCTTGTATCCGAGATCTTGTTCTTTCGGTCATAACCCAAAGCTCATGACCATAGATGAGGGTGGGAACGTAGATCGATCGGTAAATTGAGAGCTTTGCCTTTTGACTCAGCTCTCTCTTCACCACGACAGACCGGTACAGCGCCCGCTTCACTGCGGACGCTGCACCTATCCGCCTATCGATCTCACGCTCCAGTTTTCCCTCATTCGTGAACAAGATCCCGAGATACTTAAACTCCTCCACTTGGGGCAGGACCTCCTCCCCGACCCGGAGAGGGCATGCTACCCTTTTCCGGCTCAAGACCATGGCCTCGGATTTGGAGGAACTGATCCTCATCCCGGCCGCATCACACTCGGCTGCAAACCGCTCCAGTGAAAGTTGTAAATCACGAACTGATGAAGCCAGTAGGACCACATCATCTGCAAAAAACAGAGAAGCGATTCTAAGGTCACCAAAACGGATCCTCTCAACACCTTGGCTGCGCCTAGAAATTCTGTCCATAAAAGTTATGAACAGAATCGGTGACAAAGGGCAACCTTGGCGGAGTCCAACTCTCACCGGAAACGAGCCTGACTTACTGCCGGCAATGCGGACCAAGCTCTGACACCGGTCGTACAGGGACCTAACAGCCCATATCAAAGGGCCTGGTACCCCATACTCCCGGAGTACCCCCCACAGAACCCCCCGAGGGACGCGGTCGAATGCCTTCTCCAAGTCCACAAAGCACATGTAAACTGGTTGGGCAAACTCCCACGCACCCTCCAGGACCCTGTTGAGGGTGTAGAGCTGGTCCAGTGTTCCACGACCAGGACGAAAACCACACTGCTCCTCCTGAATCCGAGGTTCGACTATCCGACGGACCCTCCTCTCCAGAACCCCTGAATAGACCTTACCAGGGAGGCTTAAGAGTGTGATCCCCCTATAGTTGGAACACACCCTACGGTCCCCCTTTTTGAATAGGGGAACCACCACCCCAGTCTGCCAATCCAAGGGAACTGCCCCCGATGTCCACGCGATATTGCAGAGTCGCGTAAGCCAACACAACCCTACAACATCCAGAGCCCTAAGGAACTCCGGGCAAATCTCATCCACCCCCGGAGCCTTGCCACCGCGGAGCTTTTTAACCACCTCGGCGACCTCAGCACCAGAGATCGGAGAACCCGACCCAAAGTCCCCAGGCTCCGCTTCCTCAGTGGAAGACGTGCCAGTAGGATTGAGGAGGTCTTCGAAGTATTCCGCCCACCGACTCACAACATCCCGAGTTGAGGTCAGCAGCACGCCACCCCCACCATAAATGGTGTTGGTCGCGTACCTCTTTCCCCCCCTGAGACGCCGGATGGTGGACCAGAATCGCCTCGAAGCCGTACGGAAGTCATTCTCCATGGCCTCTCCGAACTCCTCCCACGCCCGAGTTTTTGCCTCAGCAACCACCCGAGCCGCATGCCGCTTGGACTGCCGGTACCTATCAGCTGCTTCCGGGGTCCCACAAGCCAAAAAGGCCCAATAGGACTCCTTCTTCAGCCTGACAGCATCCCTCACTGCCGGTGTCCACCACCGGGTTCGAGGGTTGCCACCACGACAAGCACCAACAACCTTGCGGCCACAGCTCCGATAAGCTGCCTCGACAATAGAGGCGCGGAACACGGCCCACTCGGACTCCATGTCCCCCGCCTCCCTCGGAACGTGTTCAAAGCTCTCCCGGAGGTGGGAGTTAAAGCTCCGTCTTACGGGAGACTCTGCCAGACGTTCCCAGCAGACCCTCACAATACGTTTGGGTCTGCCAGGTCTGACCGGCATCCTCCCCCACCATCGGAGCCAACTCACCACCAGGTAGTGGTCAGTTGACAGCTCCGCCCCTCTCTTCACCCGAGTGTCCAAGACATGC
>JBBPBX010015085.1:0-21791 GCA_038048925.1 Garcialebias charrua
ACAGATTTTGTCGCGGAGGAACGAAGATCCATCCACGTACAATGTTGTCATATCTTTGCAGATATTGTCATCAAAGAAGTGGTGGTTCGGGTCTTCAGTCACAGGGGTTTTTTCCTCAGCCAACGGCTGGGTCGCTGGTACATCTTGTGTACACTTTTGGCAGAGTGCCAAGTCTGTCCCCAGATGTGACTTCTTGTTTTGACCATAACGTATGTCTAGGTTAAAACTTTGAAGCGCCATGAGCCACGTTGCAACACGTGAGTTTGTTACCACACCATCTCTGATGCGTTGGCTGTTTAGGAATGTCACTGGCTGGTGTTGTGTTTCCACAATGATTTTCTGTCCACCAATGTAGCTGGAGAAATGTTTTACTGCCCACACTGTGGTCAGTAGAGCTTTCTCACAGTCTGAGAATCTCAACTCGGGTCCTGCCATCGTCTTGCTGGCGTAGGCTACTACACGTTTGTCTCTGTCGTGTATTTGGTATAGACCTGCACTTATGCAACGAGCTGAGAAGCCCACTTCCAAGTAAAGCTCTTTGTTGTAGTCTGGGTAGACTAAACATGGGGCTGACTTGATCCTGTCTATAAGAGCGTCCATTGCCTGCTGCTGTTTGTCAGTCCAGACGAATGGAAAGCCATTCTTTAGGAGTTCAGTCAGTGGCTTCGCAAGGTCTGCATAGTTCTCTATGAACTGGTTCGAGTAGTTACACACGCCAAGAAAACTTTGTAGTTCTTTGAGATTGGTGGGGACCTTGAGATTGTCAAGGCCTTGGGCACGAGTTAAGATGCCATGGTTTGGTTTAAGCCGTTCACGCAGTGTATCGGGAAGCTTGTACAGGAACCTCATAGGCTTCGGCCAACGTTTCTCCGTACGTTTACCTCTTTCTGCGTAATTCAGGTGTGTCACAACTGTCGGCGCAGTCGCTGATGTGTCTGACCGGTCAGACCGCGGTGCGTCACTGTCGTTGTGATGTGTGTCTTCCCACTTCATGACTGAAGAGGTGCTCTTTGAGTCTGTAAGAACTATGTCATCTCTGAGTAGTCCTATACTCAAAAGCTCTTGAACCAAGGTTTCATCGAAAGCTTGGCTGATGGCTGAATTACCTGTCCCAGAGGACAGTACAGCGTCTGTGGTGTGGGATCCTCGGACCTCCACACAGTCTACTACCTGTGGTAGAGAGTGAGAGTACACCCCCCTTTTGTTGGAGGAGGGGTCCTCAAAATCTGTGACACTGAAATCCAAGTGACTGTCAGCATGTCGCGGACTGCCACTTCCAGGACTCACATGTCCTTGAACCAAGGTTTCATCGAAAGCTTGGCTGATAGCTGAATTACCTGTCCCATAGGACAGTACAGCCTCTTCGGTGTAGGATCCTTGGATCTCAACACCTTTCACTACCTGTGGTAGGTAGTGTTCAGTGAGTGCTGACTGTGTCAGCTCGCAGAGGAGGTTCTCTTGTCGGGCCAGAGTCTGGTCCAACTGTTGAGTCTCTACTGTCTCACCTGTAGTTGAAGGTTCACTTACCGGGCTTGTGACCACGGTTGGGGAGTCCCTCGTGGCCACTGCGGTACCTGCGGTTAGGCAGTCTGTACCACAACGAGGAGGCACTTTTATTGGCAGGGGTTTTCTCACTGTTGCCCACATTTCCTGTTGACCATAATCTATAATCGCTTCAAAACGGTTTATAAAGTCTTGGCCAACCAGAAATGGGAATGAGTCAAGTGTGGACACATACACTGGGTGGTGTAGTGTCGTTTTGCCAATCTGCATGTGAACCATAGCTATGGCTGTTAGGGTTGTTCTCGTCTCTGCGAGACCCTGTAGCGCAATAGCACATTCCTCAAAGGGTATTTGCCCGTCAACACCGTTGGCGGCGGTCCTCAGCTCCTCGAACAGCTTGGCCGACATAATAGTTATATCAGAACTGCCATCCAGGAGGGCTTCACGCTCAAGGACACCTTCCAGTGTGATGGGCAGGTAGGCTTTCTTAGCCACCCCCCTTTGCATAAAGTTACACAGAAACCTCACAGGTCTTTGTCCACGTTTCTGTTCACGTGTGACTCTGGCTGTGTAATCTTGTTTACTGTCAGCATCTTGTTGGCTGTCAGCATCATGACCTTCAGGATGTTGTTGTGTGTCAGCAATTGGTTTGCTGTCAACATCCATGGCAATGTCAGAAGTAGTGTGCGCTGAGTTATTTGTGTGCTCTGAGTCTTTGTGAAAGACAGTGCTACACATCGCTCCAGGTTGGTCAATGTTGATAGTGTCATTATCAATGATAATGCCACTCATTGTAACAGGTTGGTCAAGCACAGTAACATTCAAATCTACTGACAAACTACTTACTTCCTCTGTCTCTTCCGAGCATAGAGGTGTTGGGCCATTATTCCGGGACATTCGTGACTCTTTGCCTGTTTCGAACTGTTCAGTTCGAGGCGCGGGAGGTGCAGTTCCAAGGCTCGGGGGTGTCTGTTGGGACAACGCATAGTTACATGAGTATAGGTCCCCATCCTTCAATTTCTTTTGAAGTCCACCCGCCGATTGACCTTGGTTTTCACCCATCTGGTACGATCTGAACCATTTTGGTTTCTTTCTCCCGCGGATACCCCCACTTTGTGGTTTGTCAGGTTGAAAGGTCTGTTTCTTTTCGCCTTTGTTAGGAGAGGGAGTTGATGAACTTGTCCCTTCTAGCTCCAGCGAGTGGGATTTGACCGCTTCATTCGGTCCAGTTCACGCGGACTCCTGTACAGAAGGACTCTGTGCACCTGGGAGGCTGGTAATATCTTTATCAGACGCATCGTCAAAAGGTAAAGCTGTTTACAAACGTACCTGGGATTTAGCCGAAGTCGGATGGAAAGTGTCATCTCTGGTTACACTCGAGATAAATAACTTAATCTCTCCAACCTCTTATTCCTCCTATTTCTTTTCCCTCTCAACCTAAGCTGGAAACTATATTTTAAGCTGAAATGCCCCTCAGACTAAATATGTGTAACATCTAGTATTTATGTCTGTTGTGTTAAATCAAGTGTGCTGACGTATTTGAATTGAAAGAAAGTGAAATCATGTCAATCAAGTGTAATGGTGTTAATTTAGTTGATTTATTTTAAATAAATGATAGTGTCTCTTTGACATATCAAACTAAGTTAACGTGTCCATTGTCACTTAATGGCTCTGTTTATTTATCCATCACAAAGATCACAGAAATATTGAATAAACTGAAAAAGAAGAGAATCCGTGAAATTACTATTCAATCTGAATAAGTAAATTAAGGTAAAAAGGAGGTCAGTATTAAACTGACCCCCCCTTTAACCCCTTACATCTGGTGGCCCATACGGGGACACCTGTAAGGGCGTTTTGGCTTGCATGTTAGCTGCAAAGACATCCGCAGCACACTCTACTATTTCATTCAAAGATGTTGCTTCTAAATCACCCCAGGCCAAGTTCCATGGCAACTCGAATCTAACATCAGGGATTAGATTATCCCTGAAAACAGATTTGAAAAGCGTCTGCTCTTCCAGGTCAGGTTCCATCATGTCACCTATATACGCCTTCAAAATTCTGGAAAAGAAAAAATATGGATGTTCATCGTTTCTCTGCAAGACATTTCGGGCAGCTGAGTAGTCACCACACAATGAGAAAGATTTTTCCTCTGTGCAAGGTGCAGGGGGAGCAAGTTCATGGCTCCGGGGTTCCTCTTGGTACCCTCTGATGTATGGGTCTTCTAGAGGCACATACTGTATGAGCCTTGGACGCGTACCGTCTTGAACTTCCATCTTTAACTTGACTTTTTGTGAAAATCAATAAGACAGTTCGAATTTTAATGTGTGCAAATAAATCTCCACTTTTAATGCAGCACTGAGTCAATCAAACTAATCAGCTGTCTGGTTTAAGTGTTTCACTGTGTAATAAGTATTTCTATTCATAGGTACCTTCTTCAGGTTTTACCCTCAAATGAATTGTAAAAGTTAAATGCCTTTTTGCAGTGTTAACTTTAAAATATAACTTATTTTTCAACAACAGTTACTAACTAACCCAAGCATGACGTCCGTTTTACTTACTCAAACACTATTTAAAAGATTCGAAATAAATACATTGTTCACACTAAAATGTACCCAGAATGCTGCTCCATTATGCCTTAAAAAAGATGTATTGCAGTTTGGCTAAACTGTTTTCAGGAGTGAAAAATGGATTACCTGTTTATTTTAAATATTTTTTATCTAAAATAAACTGGAGGTGTTTGTGTGCTTAGCATAACATGACAGATGGCATTCCAAATAAAAATCAGTGACTTTTATCAATTTGTTGTCTGTTGACATCCTCAAAGTTGTTCTGCTATCTTTGTTTTGATTTTTTGTGAAAATCAAGTCAGCAGATGCTTTCTGTTTATTTTAAATTTTGTATTTAAAATAAACTGGAGTCATTAATTTTACACAGAAAAACGTTAAAAATGCAATTTTTAACTAAAAGTGTACAGTGTACACCAATTCTGTTTAAAATTCAGAGATGTGAAGAGCTTAATGTGGAAATTCTCTGTTCTCCATCATTTTATTTATTAATTTTATTTAATCTGAAAATCAAATAAAAGATGCTTTTTTGAGTGTTATTTTAAATCTCTTCAGTATTTAAAATGAGCATCAATTGTTCGTCTGTACCTCTGTTATTCAAAAATTCTTTATTTAAAATAAACAGGATTTTTTGTTTGTGTACAGAACAATTTTAAAGCTGGTAATTTTCACCATAAAAAATGCTGACTTTATGAGGTGTTGAGAGAAAACTCATCTATTAACGTCCAGCAGGGGGCAGCGTCGAGTATGTTATCACGAAGCGACTGAGTTTAAATCAGTACATGGAAAGAAAACAACCTATTAGGGTTAGTTTTCAGTAAGAACGTGATAATTGCTCGAACCGCTTTCTTGTCAGAGACAAGTTTATGTTGCTAGACAGTGTTGATGGCTTCAGATGAGTGTTTAAGTGTGTGTTCGTGTGTGAACGAGTGTGAACCAGCGAGTGTGACCTGTCACTCAAAGTGCGGCACCTGGAAGTGACGACAAAAATGGGCGGGCCAACGCAGCGTGCGTAGCGCGTCACCAGCTTCTTACGTGAGCGAGGCGGAGCTCGCTACAACATACGTGACGTCAACAAATCAATCACAGCATATGTAGTTCATTCTCCAAGCATAAATGGCGAACGTAGTTTTCTTACCTTCGCCCAATGTAGTACCGGAAATGACGACAAAGTGGGCTGGTCGCAACGGCGTGCGACGTGATTGACAGCTCACAACAGCGAATCAGCGTTCGCCACAAGAGTGATTGACAGCACACAACAGCGAATCAGCGTTCGCTACATCAGTGATTGACAGCACACAGTACTCGTTTCATCCAATCACAGCTCATAAACAGACATGTAGACACACGCCTTCTTAACGTTAGCTTGCACAGCAGACCACAACTTCATAGACTCTTAAAAACAACTCAAACGCTACAATTTAACTTCCCAAAATGCTGAAACATGCGGCGCACATCTAGACAGGCCAACTTAGTCACGCTCAGTAACCCAGCACTGCAGCTGTTGAACAACACGGACTCTCACGGAGTCACTCAAGGTCGGTTCCGGTCCACGTTAGAGGAGCAGAAAACTCGGGTCAGAACCCATTATCCGACAACGTTCTAACATATATGCTGCTTCGACCTTCTTTAAAATGTAAAATACCACAACAGCAATCTTGTAGATGTTAAATTAGCTTCCAGGCACTATGACTCGGCGGTCATTTCAACAAAGCTCCGTACAGGAGTCTGTGCGAGTGAGCTGGATCGGAACCGAACCAGAACCTCCACAGACTACGGCTGACAAAAACTTCACCTGAATGCTTCCAACAGCGTGTAACAGAGTTGAAACAATAATAATCTCACAGCTTCAAATGATAAAAACATGCAGAATCTGCCTGCTTTGAACACTTCCAGCCAAAATCATTATCCTCAGAGTTTAAAACTTGGATCCTTTTATGCAAACATGACGTTACAGTTCATGACTGAGACCACAGATTTATCAATAAACTTTTAGAAGCCGATACGAGGCCACCAGATGTAAGGGGTTAAAGGGGGGGTCAGTTTAATACTGACCTCCTTTTTACCTTAATTTACTTATTCAGATTGAATAGTAATTTCACGGATTCTCTTCTTTTTCAGTTTATTCAATATTTCTGTGATCTTTGTGATGGATAAATAAACAGAGCCATTAAGTGACAATGGACACGTTAACTTAGTTTGATATGTCAAAGAGACACTATCATTTATTTAAAATAAATCAACTAAATTAACACCATTACACTTGATTGACATGATTTCACTTTCTTTCAATTCAAATACGTCAGCACACTTGATTTAACACAACAGACATAAATACTAGATGTTACACATATTTAGTCTGAGGGGCATTTCAGCTTAAAATATAGTTTCCAGCTTAGGTTGAGAGGGAAAAGAAATAGGAGGAATAAGAGGTTGGAGAGATTAAGTTATTTATCTCGAGTGTAACCAGAGATGACACTTTCCATCCGACTTCGGCTAAATCCCAGGTACGTTTGTAAACAGCTTTACCTTTTGACGATGCGTCTGATAAAGATATTACCAGCCTCCCAGGTGCACAGAGTCCTTCCGGCCCTCGTACGTCTGAACTGGTCGTTTACTTCCAACGTCTCCTCGGATCCGCGTCAGCCGTCAGAAACATGTGGCAGCTTCTGGCCTCTGACTTCAAGATAAACTTATTCCAGGAGGGAATAAACAAAGTTTTTGAGCTCGGCTTGTTCGAAGTAGACTCATAACAGCCTGTTATCAGTCCTTAGCTGAAGACGCCGGTCGTTAGCTCTTGACCACACGTGTCCAGCTCTTGGGAAAGTTCACATCTCTTTGGAAGTTCCCAGCAACTCTCTGGCGCGTTCTCGCACAGTTTAGAACTTAAAGAGCAGGCACAAAGAGAGGAGTTCACTTGTCTTATCAGAACCCAAGGTTACAGCAGCAGAGGGAAATTGTTTAGGAAAAGACAGAGCAGCTGGAGCCTTGTTCATGAAAAACAACGGATTAAACTGTCTTCTTATTTCTAAACAAAACAGTCGGGTCTCTGTGACCCGATATTTCCCTTTAACACAGCAGTGGACACAGTTTAACTCTCACAGAATAACACAGCTTAAAAAGCACACATCATGAAAATGACAAAAGTTATTCTTTTGATCACATTAGCCTAAAATCAAAGATAGAAATAGTCTCTTTTGGTGACTATATTTATCAGATTATAGCTAAATGAATGATTTTGTAGTAAATGTCTTGCTTTACTGAGAGGTCAGTAAAGGTCATCACTGGACAGTTCAAAAACCTTAATTTGACCCTGGGTAGGTCCATTACAAGGACTTAGAACTTTGTCTAACGAGATGCAGAGTCACTCAGGTATTTATAATCCCATTGACGACTGGTTTAACAGCACGTTTGGTAGATGGAAAGCGATAGTTATATCTTTGCTTATGTCTTTTGCCGTTTTTGCTGCCATCTTGATTACTTGTGGCTGTTGTTTCATACCATGCATGCGTTCACTAGTTACTCGTCTGATCACAAAATCTTTGACCCCAGAACGCTTGTCAGAAACCTATGCGTTGTTAGCAAATTCCCCAGACACATACATGCAAATGTTTCCCCTTTCAGAACATGCACGCATTTCCCCTCTTCCCGATTCCGATCTGCCTACTTATGACGACGTCCGCACCCTGGAAGACTGCATCACTGAGTTTGAAATGTACCCATTAGAGTAAACCATCAAAATCACACTTATTGCTCGCACCGACTGAACTACCTAAACTATAGCCATGGACCACTTAGACGACGTGTTCACCATTGATTATGATGTACAATCACGGGTAATAAACTTTACAACCGAGCCGAGCCTACCTCGCTTAGACTTTTTAGATTTCGTAGCAAACATAGTACAAATTTGTGCTTTAAGACAGCCCCAAGAGGCTCATGTATTCTACGGCTACCACTTTTTGAATTAAAGAGACGTGTTTGTTTTTCTTTTGTTTTATTGATGTTGATTTGACTTTTATTTGCTGATTTTTACTTGATTACATTTTATCCTGATTAAATTACATATATCTGTTCATTTATTCTCTTTTGTACTTTAATCCTCAATTGTTCTGTCTTCAATTGTTTTTGAACATGACTGTTGCTTGCCACATTATTTGCAGGTCTTTACCCTGCACAAAAACAGCTACTTGCTAATTCTATCTCTAGTTAATGATGGTTGCATGGAAAGTCTATTAGACACATGTAATTTGATGTTTTATTTTGAGAGTCTCATACTTTTTTCTTCTCTTATAGATCAACTGAATGTAAGGATGATATGGACACCAGATTTGGTCGCCGCCGTGGGGCCGGGGTGTTGTGCAGCTTTTTCCCTCAAGCACCTCTACATCGTTGCCACCGGGGTTTTCCTGCACAAGTTCACATCATCCAGTTAGGCCTGGGGAGGCATAACATATGATTTAATAATACTGTGATTTCATTACCTTTAAGATTGATTGATAATTTTGATTTTGGTTTTGCTTGTATTACAAATGTTCATTTTGCTGTTGTTGTGAATTGTATTATCTTAGTTGTTCCTGACGGAACATAAGGAGGGAATTGTAAAGTAAAATCATACACTCTCAGGTATTAAACTCATAATTAAACTCATGTATTAAACTTTTCACCTCATGTTAAGAATCATGCACTCCAAATGACTTTGTGCATCTTGTGACCATCTTAAATCTGCTGACTCTGTGCATCTTGTGACCATCTGTGTGAAACCAACCATTTGTTCCTCATTTTAAATGTCATGTTCCTCATTTTATCTGCTGACTGAAATGTGACCTTCTCGTTTTAGTCTAAAAACACTTGCATTATGAAGAAAGTGATGAATGCTCATTTTCCATGTGTTATCAGCAGTTTCCACCTTGTGACAGATAAGCACCTCCTCGTTCCACCCATTGTACCACCCTGTTCCTCCCTCAAATTTGCTCCTCCTACGCGAGGGTTTTTAACCATGCTGTGTTACACTCTGAGCTCAGAGCAGAGCCAGACAGCTTCCGTGCCTGTATTGTTTCTGTTCTCAATCTTGCAAGATTCATTGAATCTTTTAGACTTGAACTCCGCTTGGACAGCCTTGCCTATTATCCAGTTTATTCCACAGTGTCTTGCCCAAGGACACATGGCTGAGACGGATGGAGTGTGGATCTAATCAACCACCCTACCTCCAATATTAAATCACTCAATATTCAAAATTTCTTAACTGTTTAAAAAAAAAACTATTCCAGAGAGGTAGGCCAGAACAACTATACATAAGACACGAGTAGAGGCATAAATAATTCATTTATATATTTTAAAAAACAGCCTTCAAAAATATGAATCTGTAGGAGTTTGAATTTAGGCTGTAAAAAGAAATTTCATGCCCACTATTTTTTTTATTCACAGTTATTTATTTCATATTAATTTCTTCTGCTCAAAAAGTAAATCTGTTAGAGCATTGTTCAGTTGTTGCATACAAATGGGTTGAATGTATCTTAAACTGTTTATATGCCCAGCAACGCTTAAGTTTAAAATCTTGAACACTTTGTCCTTTTTGTTCTATTTTAGCCAGGTGAAGATGCCATGCTGTACCTGCAGAAGAAGCCACTCTTCTCCCCAGTGCTGCTTTTTGATGGAACAACCACCATTGTTGCTGTGGGAAACACACCTGTGTGCACTCTCCCCTTGAAGGACTTTTGGGAAGGAATGTTGGTCTTGATGGCATTTTACTACACCTTGCACTCAACATACCGGTACCCAAAATGTGTAGCAACGGTCCTCTCTGTCATCCAAACTGAGGTAATCAGTGACACAATCCATGATCAAGATGCCACTAGTGCATAAGAAAGCAATAGCTGAGTGGAAGTCATTTTTTGAAAAATAGATAAGTAGGATGAGGTCAGTTGCTTGGTTTTTGTTCATGACATTTCTTCCTATTTTGGCAACCAATCTCCTGATTTTTGCTCCGCTTATACTGTACATCTTACAAAGAACAGCCTTTTTTTTTCTTAATGCACTTTATGTTGAGGTTCATTTGAGTAACTTCTGGATTATGTCATTATTGGCAGCATTGTGGGACTGTGACTCAGAAGTTTAGTGGCAAAATGTTGTAGTTTTTTTTTCACTGTTTAGACCTTTTAAAAGGGCTTTATTTAGTTTTTAAGGGATTGTGCCCAATGTAAAAAAAAAAGATTGTCATCCAGGATCAATATAACGGAAGCAATGCTGAGTAGAATTCACTTTGAAAATAGGGGAATAATAAGAATTTTACGAGCTCAGTTTGTTTTGGTTTCCTTGTTGTTGTTTTTTCTTAGTTTTTTTCCCCCTAATTTGCCTACATGTTTTTTCTGATAAAGCTTTTCACTTTACATCCTCACAAAGGACAACTTTTTTTAATAATGCACTTTATGTTGACACATATTGGGTTCGTCACGTTGGGATTATGACATTATTGTGGGACTATGTGACGGCCACATGTTTAAGGGCAAAATGCTACATTATTTTTTATTTCTCTGTTTAGGCCTTTTAAAAGAGCCATAGCTTTTAAGGATTGTGCTCAATATTGTTTGGGGAAAAAAGGAAGAATAAATGTTGACAGTTAATCACTCTTGTCCTGGTGGTGATTTCGGGTGAAGTCGAGACATTTTTTAAGAATAATGTCTGTGTTAAGGATTTTTGAGCTTAGATTTAAAATTATTTATGGTCCATTTTAGTGTTTTTCAATTCCGGTCCTCATGACCCACTATTCTACATGTTTTTGTTGTTCCCCGCTTTTCAACATATCATTTTTGCAGAAACTTGTCAATCATTCATTTATTAAAATCTGGTGTGCCAAAGCAGGAAAACAAAGATGGGCCATGAGGACCTGAATTGAGAACAACTGTCCTATTTCAAGATAAACTAACAACTTTACTTAATCACATTTCACTAATATTGAGTAGATTTTTACTTGTATTACAAATATTTTTCTTGTTGTAATGTATTAATTTCTTACAAATAAGAATTAACAACAAAAAAATCTTAAATTTAATATATTTTACTTACTTATAAGTTAAATTTCAAGTAATTTAATCCAAAATCAAGTTTTTTAAAGCTTATTTTAAGCATTTTCAATCTTAAATTTAATATATTTTACTTAAATTTAATATATTTTACTTACTTATAAGTTAAATTTCAAGTAATTTAATCCAAAATCAAGTTTTTTAAAGCTTATTTTAAGCATTTTTAATCTTAAATTTAATATATTTTACTTATTTATAAGTTAAATTTCAAGTAATTTAATCCAAAATCAAGTTTTTTAAAGCTTATTTTAAGCATTTTCAATCTTAAATTTAATATATTTTACTTAAATTTAATATATTTTACTTACTTATAAGTTAAATTTCAAGTAATTTAATCCAAAATCAAGTTTTTTAAAGCTTATTTTAAGCATTTTTAATCTTAAATTTAATATATTTTACTTACTTATAAGTTAAATTTCAAGTAATTTAATCCAAAATCAAGTTTTTTAAAGCTTATTTTAAGCATTTTGAATTCTTAAATTTCTAGATTAAAATATCTTATTTCAAGATTTCTTGTTAAGTAAAATTAACTTGCTGCATGGACAGATAATTTCACTTGTTTTAAGTGGTTTTGAATCAAATATAGTATTTTTTTCTTATATGTAGACCAGCCAAATTTGCAGTGTAGAGGTTTACTCACCTCAGCATTTTGGTAGTGGGGAACAGGTTTTTCAACCTCCCTCATTTTCCATGTTTTTTGACTCCATAGTTGTCCTTTATTCCATGCGGCCACAAACACATCAGCCAACTGCGCAGCCTCTGCAGCAGACTTTGGGTTGTGTTCTTTAATCCATATCTGCAACTCAGGAGACAGCATTCTTAAGTATTGTTCCAAAATAATTGTTTCACCAACCTCATGCACAGTTTTTTGTTTTGGCATCACCCACTTTCCGTATAACTCTTTCAATCTTGCATACAGTTCTTTTGGATTCTCATCAGGTTTTACTTCCAGTGATCGAAATCTCAGTCTGTATGTCTCAGGATGAATGTCGTAATTTTGAAGAACAGCTTTTTTAACTTTATCATACTCCAAAGAGTCATCCATATCCCTGTGAACATACGCACCTCTTGCTTTGCCAGTGAGTGGTGTAATCAGATGAAAACCCCAATCTGCTTTTTTCCACCGGCAAACTAGAGCCATGCGTTCAAATGTTGTTAGAAAATGTTCAATATCATCCTCATTTGTCAATTTTTCAAGTCTGGGTTGATGAAAGTGACACTGACCTGAGGGAGCATGCCTTTGCTCACCTTCACTTCCTTCTGCATCCGATTGTTGAAATTGAACCGTCTGAGGCTCAAGAGCAAGGGGTTACTAGCTTGCACTTCCACCTGCAGCAGCTGAAATTGGTGTTGCAATGCTTTGAAGCGCTGTTCCTGCCGATTAAACTCCTCCCTTCTTCTTGCTTCCTGGGCTTCCTGCTGGTCCATATGAGAACAAAAAATGGAAATCACTTTTGATATTGTTGGCTCCTTACCCTCAGTGCTATCCACCCCTCCAGAGGCTCCATTTTCCTCTCCAACTTACTCCTGTAGTAATACACCTCATCTCTGATATTGTAGGCTTGACCTTCAAGTACACCTCTCTGCATCTCTTTGAAACTCTCAGTGTTACACCTTCTTGAAACTCTCAAGGAGACAAATGGACACTTTTATTTTTTACAATTATTATGAATTAATGGACACTAATTAATCAGATTGAACTTTCTCTTTAATGTGTGTTAATTCAGAATTGATCAAACAGTATACTTTTTGTCATTTCAATGATGATCTGTTACTTGCATGAGTTTGACCTTTATGCTGGTTTATTCTTCAATACAAAGTGTGCTCTGAATCTAAGACTGTGAGTCAGGGAAAAAGCTGTTACTTCCTTTTTGTTTTGTCTTCAAGATAGACTCAACAGGCCAGTCCATCTGGCCGTCTATGTAAACAGTTTTCCTGTCTCCGTCAAGAGACTTTCTGCCTATGAGATGAAAACCCATCTCTTATTTTGTTAACACCAGCCAGTAGTCATTTAGGAGGTGGGTCAGACCCCACCTCCCATATAAAGGGGCACTTCCTATTTGGACTTTAGTGTTTTGGAGAGAACTAACTGACAACTGGTTTCTCTCCTCTGGGAAAGCTGGAGACGTTCCGGTCAGTGTGTCAACTCGACCCACGTTTCAGCTGGAGTTACAGTAAAGCTTACTGTAACCCACTCACTCATCTTCTGGAAGAATTTGTTTTCTGAAGTTTTATTTTGAAAGTTCAGTCAGTGCGATTGGGGCCTGTTCCTGCCGGTGAAAGCGTGCTCCCGGTTCGTCTGATCCAGCCATACACGCACAAAGTCGACTGGACCTGAGCGGGTCCACACAGCCCGTTAGTGTCCACAAACTTCTCAGTCCTCACCTCAACCAGACGTATCGTCACCAGGTAAAGAGGCTTGTTTGTATGCTGCACGTGTCGGAAGTACAGCTGGACCTGTTTGGGAAAGGCTGCCACCCTGGTTGTTTCAAAATAATCAATTTCAGTTAACTTAGCTTTCATCTTCTTCCTCCTATTTCTTATTTTTCATAAGCTTTTAATCTGTCAAGTAATGTGCCAACAGTTTAAGTTCCCAATGTCTGTTTGTTTTAATTTGAATTCTTGTCAACGTAGTTATTAAATCAGAGCTAATATCGATACAAATGTTTAATGTAATTTTTGTGATAGTTTCAATAAAAGGTCTATTTTTCTGGTAGACCAACATAAGTTGAAGTCTCTCGTGAAATTACATTTCTGGCTAATCACATCACAGATTTATTGATTTATTCTGAAAAAGTTGAGACCCCGTGAACTTGGTGGCAAGTTTGTGCAGATAAAAGTCTGCTCAGACCTGCGCATCTAAAACTATAGGTAAGTCCTATATCTCTACAATAATGGTGGTCCAGTAAGTGTTTAAATACCTTACCCCACATTATTTCGTTACACTCCTCCATTCCAAAAGGCTGGTTTTGAGGATCTACTTTTGGCCCTTTGGCACTCCTTCTTGCCCTTTGCCTGGCTTGGTAAGAGGAGAGGGACTAATGTACTTAAAAACAATAAGCCTGTGCCTTTAACTGCAAGATCCCACTTCTGACACCAAATGTGATGGACCGAGCAGTCAAAGGATAAAGCCAGGTACAGGTTTAAATTCAAAAATAGTTGTTTTTATTTAACCCAAACAAAACTTAGGGTAAATATGAAAAAATGACAAAACTGGGCCCATAAAAGAGGTCAAAGTAACAGACTTCAACTCAGACTAACTCAAACAGACAGACCTCCTGAACTGAGACAAAGGGTAAATTTAAATACTGGCAGATCAGGCCACCTACAAGACACAAAGGGGAGAACACACAAAAACCTAACTAACACTAACATAGAAAAATCCCATCCCCTCCCTCTGGATGATGAGTAATGGTATGAACCAATTTGCAGTCTCAGCAGGCTTTGCTCCACCCCTTCTCCACCTCTCCGTTCTCCTGAAGGATTGGAGCAGCCAGCACTGGTAACTCAAAAACAAACAAAGGTTAAATTAAGCAAAACATAACAATGTAAACTAAAATGTATGCACTTATTTCTAGAATACAGTGTGTTGCCTTCTAAACAAAACCAGTTATTCTGTAAATTAAATCCTAGACTTAAAGAAACCAAAATACAAGTGTGGTGAACCTTTTTTGTGGTGAATGTAAATGTTACCACATTTGTGTGACTGTAACTGCAGCCATCACAATCAGCATTCAGCAAATTATTTCAGCAATAAGCATTCACATTACATTTTTGCAAGAAATGCAATTTCTCTAGTTCAAACTGATCTCTTTTCTTTCCAGTTTTAAGTGATCAGCTAGGTTGAATGTGCTCTTCAGATCTGAGAACAAATTATGTTTGATCATTTTTACTGATGAATACACTAAATACCAAACCAATGTCAACTGTAAGCAGAATTGTAAAGTAACTAAGCAAACCCATTTCATAACAGTTATTAAGTATATATTTAGTTTCTATACTTTACTTTAGCAATTGTGTTTTAGATTACTTTTTACTTCGAATCCTTACATTTTTGCACACTTATCTAAACGTTCTACTCCTTACATTAAAAAAGTAAGAAGTAAAAAGTTACTTCTATTTCATTCTTGCTTGTAATTGATAAAAATATATACAGGTAAATTGTACCTCTTGGATAATGAATTTAATTGTGGTTGGATGAGAAGTATAAATATATACCATTCTGACATTCCATTGGTTTGTAAGACCCATCATACCTGAACATGACACAAATCACGTCATACTCGAGCAGAACATGGCAGATGTATGTAGTCTAGTATGAACATGAGCGTGGCAGAGATATACCTGTATATATGACAGAGACAAGTAAACTAGTGCATCAACATTAACATTTTAGTCATAGTCATGGCCTTTAGAAAAGTGTTTTTGGAAGAAGTCACCTCCCAATAAATTTCATTTTGGAAATTGTAATCGTTCATTTTTACTCAATACTTTTACTTTTAATTCTTAGGTACATTTTATATCAGAAATTTACTTTTGATACTTAAGTACAGTAAATGTAAGATATTTTGACTTTTGCAAAAGTAATATTCTTAAAGGTACAGTCTGCAGTTTCTGTAGAACAGCAGAACTTAGAAAAAATTTCAACAAGCAAAGCATTCTGATCCCTCCCCCTCAGAGCCATATATGGCTCTGCCCCCTTGTGGTCTGTTGAAATTTGAATTCAAGCTCTGTTTTTATTGGCTGATTCAAATTCAAGCTCGGTTTTTATTGGCTGGTTACAAACTTTGTTTTTATTGGCTGGAAAATGGCGGGTCACTTTTTCTTTTTAGAAATGCTTATTTACCACCTGGAGAAGCAAGGGGACAATATTTTTTTTTTGTTTTTTCAGAGATTACCTCTCTAACATCAATCTAGTGACAGAGTGAAGAAATATGTTAAAATATATATTGTTTGAAAAGTTAGACTACATTACAATCTTACATACCCCAGCTTTAAAGTATACCTTTACCATAAATTTACCTAGGTATAAAGTACTTGTACTTTTAATCATGTATCACTTTGAGATACTTTATACAACACTGACTGCAAGTGAAGCCCACTTTTCTCAATTTGAAATTAATCTCACAACACTACTTTAAAAAAGCAAAGGTAGCTCGAGTTCATATTTTTCATTACACCTGATAAACATTTTCTACTAAAAAATTTGAGTAGATCCACTTTGAACTGATTATTTATTTAGGCACAAGCAATAAATCTGAACATCATCAACAGAGCTTTTGCAAATATCTGTATAAAGAAATAATTATAATAAAAAATGGAAAGTTAAAGTAACAAAGCAGGCCTCTTTTCTGTTCTGGCTTCTGAAGGAGGCAGTCAGAGGAGAATTCTGCAGGACCTAATGCTGGAGCACCCGACATGATCTGCGTCGTGACCTGGGAAATCAGCTGTTTAAGAGCTAATCCGGGAGGTGAATCCGCTCGGATTGGGACTCTGGACGCTGGTGGTCTACATCTAATGGCCACAGCTTGGATCAGAGGAAAAAGTCCCGAATTGGATCATATCAAAGTTGCCTTGCAGGACTCAAGGCTGGAGGAATTATACAGTCTGCCTGAAGTGAAAAATATTTGCAATCTTTATCCGACTTGCCCTAGACAGCCTTGGATGGATATCAAATTTCTCCTGAGACGTGTTCCTGAGGCAAACGGCTGCACTACTGCTACTCCCCCACCCCGGATAACTTTTCTATGAGCGTTATCGGAGGCCGGCTGGATACATCTCAGAACTGTGCTATATGTAATGTCTCATGGACAAAAATCTCGCTGCCTCAGTCTCAAAATGCAACATAACGGTGCATAAAATATAGAAACATAAAACAAAAAACAAACCATAAAACATCAATACAATATTCAGTGAACAAAACCTACTAAAAACAGCACAATTAGAGTGGTGCAATCAAAATACAGTGATACAGTGATTCCCAATCAAAATACAGCGACCAAGGCAAGTTATGAGGTAACATGGTTATGAGTGTTCAAAAGTCTGACAGCAGAGGGGAAGAAACTGTTTTTATGGCGGGAGGTTCTGGTCCCAATTGACCGAAGCCTCCTGCCTGAGGGGAGTCGTTCGAACAGACCGTATGCAGGGTGAGAAGGGTCAGCTGTGATCCGACCTGCTCGCCTCACAGTCCTGGAGACGTACAGGTCATGGAGAGATGGGAGACTACAGCCGATTACCTTCTCAGCAGAGCGCACAATGCGCTGCAGTCTGTGTCTGTCCCTGACAGTGGCCCCGGCGTACCACACTGTGATGGACGAGCTAAGGATGGACTCGATGATGGCCGTGTAGAACTGCACCATCAGCTTGGCCTTCCTCAGCTGTCGCAGGAAGTACATCCTCTGCTGAGCCTTTTTGATGAGGGAGCTGATGGTTGGCTCCCACTTGAGGTCCTGGGTGATGGTGGTGCCGAGGAACCGGTAGCAGTCCCCAATGATGATGGGGGTGTTGTTAAAGGTGATGGGGGGCAGAGGGGCTCTGTCTTTCCTGAAGTCCACAATCATCTCCACTGTCTTCTGGGCGTTGAGCTCCAGGTTGTTGTTGCTGCACCAGGTCACCAGCCGACCCACCTCTCTCCTGTACGCAGACTCATCATCATCCGAGATGAGCCCGATGAGGGTGGTGTCGTCCGCAAACTTAATAAGTTTTACGGAGTCATGGTTGGAGGTGCAACAGTTGGTGTACAGGGAGAAGAGCAGAGGGGAAAGAACACAGCCTTGTGGTGAACCTGTGCTTATGGTCTGAGTGTCCGAGACAGCTTTCCCCAGCCGCACGCGCTGACTCCGGTCTGTCAGGAAGTCAGTGATCCACCTGCAGGTGGAGTCAGGTACAGGTACACTATTCTCATTGTGTACAAAAAAATTTGACTTCTTGCCAAGTTCTTTTTTGGAGAGCAAGGGAGGATTTATTGATGTACATTACACAATCCTTTTTTTGTGGCACCTTTTGCATCGTTATGAAATCGGCCATATACTGTTGTTTTTCAAACAGACTCCAAGGTCTCTTCTTGATGATTTTGAAAGACCTAAGGAAAAGAAAAACATTTGTTGGTACAAAATATATAATTTCTAAACAAAGACCTTATTAAAACAAAAATTAAATGTATACACAGTAAAAAAAAAACTATAGGCACACCTAGAAAAATCTGAATATTATGAAAAGGTTCAAAATGTATTAACTCATTACAGAAAGTTAAACTTGCAAAGATTCAAGACAAAAGTGGATTTTCTTCTTTTTTCCCTCTTCACTTTCAGGAAAAGCGTTACACAGAGAGAACTTTAATTCCTCCTGCCTGAAATTTTTAAGACCTTTGAATAATATATGTAAGACAAACTTACAATTTTTTTATGATTTTAAGACTTTTGAGGTCTTAATTTTATATATATATAAATTTAGGAATTTTTAAGACTGAAGGATGTGTGACACCCTGTAAAATACAAAGACTTCAAGTAAAACAATTGCAGGCATTAATGTCACAGATATGTAATATTAAACTAATGATAGATCCTTAGATATATGGTGATTTTAGAAACCATTTAGTTCAATGTCTCAGTATAAAAAACTGTATTGATTAGGCCAAGTTCACTGACAAAAATGCTTGAAGGATTTAGCCTTTAAAGAAGATGCATCAAGAGGGAGATCACTAAGTAGGTAATAGAAGTAAAATTAGCCTTAGTGAGACGTGATGACGAGCAAATCTTCTCCGAACTTTTTTCAAATGTGGCTCAGCTTATCAGTTATATCAGAACTTCTGTTTCTGTAGTTCAATTGAGGGTGTGTACTTTTTAATGTACCTTTTTATTTAATAAAATTATTTAAATAATTATGTTTAATCCTAAGGGTTATTCTTAGATAAGTGTTCTCAAAGCAGAACTAAAACTATATTTCTGCTAATACTGTACTGAGTTTTATTGAGTAACAGGACATTTCAAAGCATAAGCTAAATTAAAAAAAATATATTTATTTGTGCCTGGGTTGTCAGGCCCAACAAGCCAGAAAAGACTTCAAGTATTTTGGAATTGCCTCCGTCATTTTTAATTTGTAATTCATACATTTTTTTATTTTTAATAATCAATACTGTTGGAGTTTTTAATTTAGTCCTTTAACATGTAAAATGTGTGGCAAAGCTGTATTAAAATCAAATTAGAATCTGTGTGATAGCCAAAATTCATAGTATTATATATATGTAAGATTAGAAAACCTTAAAGGTTTAACCGTTTTGATACATTTTGATTCTAAGGATATAAACTGGTCATAAATCTTTATATATATATATATATATATATAGGATTTTCAAAATACAACATACATAAATCATACACAAAGTATAAGGCATATACATATTTAACAAATTACTGTATAAGTAAGAAAGAAAGAGAAACAAAAAGAAAAGAAAATGACAAAATAACATACAAAAATGAATAGAATTAAAAACAAGTCAAGGTAAATGCCTAAAAAAAACTGTTACCATTTACACTTTTAAGATGGTACTACCTATCTATAAAAGGCACAGGTGGCAAATTAAGAGGCTGTGTGGACATTAGGATCAGTCTCAGACTGGGAAAGGTGGTCCAAGAACGGCTGCCAGATACTACAGAACTTAGTAGTGGCACCCACAACATCGTACCGTAGTTTCTCCAAATGAAGAATCTCAATAAAATCACTTAACCACATTTTAAACTGAGGAGCCTTGTCAGTTTTCCACAGTCTCAATATTACTTTCTTAGCCGTTACCATTCCATACATCACAGTCGTTTGCACAGAAATACTGCGGTTCCTAAGTGAGGGAGAATATCCAAACAATGCAATTTGAGGATCTGGCAACATCGTACATAAATCATTTTTTACCTGCATACCTATACTAGACACAGTGGAAACTATTAGGTAATGTATAAGAATTATTAGCTACAAGGCAAGACCAACATCACACTAGCAAATATATGAATTCTGCTGAAATCCTTGTCCCACCACCACATACTTTTGATACAAGGTCAACTTAGAGTTATTAAAGTATGGATGTACATTCTCAGTTTCACTCATTGTTAAGATTCATAACTGGCTGTGATTATCGTACCCACCACTGCACCCTGTATTCATTGGTTAACTGGACATCATTAACCTCACGCAGACTAACCTCACGCAGACTCTTCCACTGGTACATTTTCATCTTTAAATCACTTCTTGGTCTGTTGCTCTCATACTACATCTCCTACATGTCTCTGCGTGAATGCAACTACAACGTGCACTCTCAGGACATGATTACCTGCTGTGTTCCCTCAGTGAGGACTGAACTTGGAAAAAGGACCTTCTCCTACTCTGCTCCTGCTTCCTGGAATATCTTACAAAAAGATCTGAAGCTCTTGGCCTTGCCGTCTCTAAATGGTTTTAAGAATCTGTTGGAATCCTGTGTGCTGAGCCCCCTTCTGTTCACTCTGCTCACATATGATTGTACAGCCACACTTCCAGGCTGTCATATTGTTAAGTTTGCAGATGATACAGCGGTGGTGGGATGCATCACAAACAATGATGAGTCCAGCTACAGACAGGAGGTGGAACACCTGGAGAGCTGGTGCAAAGAGAATAATCTTCACATGAATGTGAAGAAGACAAAGGAGATGATTGTGGACTTCAGAAGGAACAAACACACCCATGCCCCACTGAAATAGGTGGGTCTGCAGTGGAAGTGGTCTCCAGCTACAAATACTTGGGTGTACACATGAATGATAACCTCAGCTGGAGCAACAACACCACCAGCCTGATCAAGAAAGGTCATCAGAGACTCTACTTCCTCAGACGGCTGAGACGAGCCGGTCTGAGCAGCCCAGTCCTCACCTCCTTCTACAGGTGTGCAGTGGAGAGCATCCTGTGCTCCAGCATCAACGTGTGGCATGGAGGCTGCACAGCTGAAGAAAGAAAAGCTCTGCAGAGAGTGGTGAAGGCTGCACAGAAGTCTGTTGGAGTCAGTCTCCCCACCATCACAGACATTTACACCTCTAGATGCAGGAAAAGAGCCACCTGTATCATGAAAGACCTCACTCATCCAGCACACTCACTCTTTGCCCCACTCCCCTCAGGACGGAGGTTGAGGAGCATCAAGTGTAGAACCACTAGACTGAGGAACAGCTTCTATAAAAATAAAATTAAAATAAACACTGCAAAATATCACATCATGGTGATGCTGATATGTTTTCTTGTTGCTGTGTTCATCTGTGACCATCTGTGACCATCTGCTCATACAAACTCATGTTCGTGCTGCTGTTTATTCCCACTATATTAGGCTTAGTGTATTACTAGTTGATGTTTTTCTTAGTTAGTTCTCGATGTTATTACTGTTTTTCTCTTTCATTTGTTGTTGGATGTAACTGGGACCTCGTGTACATAATCTCGTTTTCATCTCATGTACCACATGCGGTGCAAATGACAATAAAGACTCTCTGACTCTCTGACTCTGACTCTGAAAAACAAATGCAGATTTGTTCTTGTTCTTGATTTTATACATCTACCTTATACAGTAATGTTTTCCTAGTTTTTGATACTTTGTTTAAAAAAATAATTCTGTATTTCTTATGTTTTTCTATCAGAGTCA
>JBBPBX010015085.1:29707-40221 GCA_038048925.1 Garcialebias charrua
GAAGAATCTCCTTGCATGTCGCAGGTTGAAACAGGTTGAAACTTCAACACAGGCAGTGGACTGAGGAACAGCGAGGTCTCGTAGAACTAGCTAGCTGCTAACTTAGCAACTGTCCAGTCGCATTCTGCTGCGGGAGGTTGTTCTCTGTTTTGTCTGTTTCCCATATCCAAGATGTAATGTTGGAACGTAATCCACGGAGCTTGGACCATTAATGGCCATGCCAGATAAAAAATGCTGATTACACACGTTGGTGCTTTGTGTCGGGGTGAAGTCCTGCCGGCGAAGCGCTTGAAGCCACATCTTCCTTCTTTTAGTCACTTTACTCGACTTTCCTAGAGGGACGTTGTAAAACGAACAAGTCTCACCTTTTTCTTTTACTCGTTTACGGTGCCTGGAACAATTATAAACACAATAAAAGTCATATTTCCCCACCGCGACCGTTGGCAGTAATGAATACACTGGACGCGCTCCCCCTAGCTTCCGGAAAATTCTGGAAAAATGTGAGTGCGCATGCGCGATGACGTCAACTGGTAAAAGGTCTATTCAACCATTTTTTTTCTAGTTAAGTTAACTAAATTCAAGTTTGTCAACAGGTTCCACACGAATGAATTAAGTAGGTCTAACATAATTTTGTTATCTTCTTTATTTAACACCAGATAGCTTAAACACAACATTCTTTTAACAAACTGTCACAAAAACATTGACAAATAAACTTTTACTCTCAAATGTCTCATGTTTGAACAAGCCAGGTCAAAGAAATACAATCTGAGAGGACAGTTCATGTTGTTTCTATTGTGAATTGTCCTTTCAGGTTGTATTTCTTTGACCTTGCTTATAGAACTGTAATAACATTCTGATTCACACTCACAACTTGGATATATGTTGAATTTATCTAAACAATAATCTATAAACACAAATTCAAGTAATATTTTTTAACAATTCAAATACTTTTTTTGTCTGTTATGGTGGAACAAACACATTTCCTGCTAAATTTCATATTCAGGAACAACTGTATAAGCTGTTCCTGAGTGTTGATAAATATGAAATTTCTCATTGCTGTGATTGGAGTGTAGAACAACTGGATTGTTCCTGAGTTGAATTCTTCTGGGTGGGTTAGATGTCAAATCACCAGAAGAATCCACCTCAGGAGAATCCAGCTGTTCTACGCTCCAATCACAAGAATATGAATTTTCCCCACGAATAAAGCAAATATACACTACACTCTAGGTCAGGGGTCCTCAAATTCAGTCCTCGCGGGTCAATGTCCTGCAGCTTTCAGGTGTGTCCCTGATCCAACACACCTGAATCAAATGGTTGAACCTCCTCACATAGGCTTAGTGTATTACTAGTTGATGTTTTTCTTAGTTAATTCTAGATGTTATTACTGTTTTTCTCTTGCATTTGTTGTTGGATGTAACTGGGACCCTGTGTACATAATCTCGTTTTCATCACGTGGTGCAAATGACAATAAAGACTCTCTGACTCCGACTCTGACTCACTGTTCAGTCAAGTTCTCCAGAGTTTTGCCAACAACTTCATTATTTGAGCAGGTGTGTTGAATACAAGTTGCAGGACACCAGCCATTGAGGCCTGGATTAAAAAAGCTCTGCATTTACCCCACAGTCGGAGTTACATAATTCAAGTTGGAGCAAGATCTTCTGAAGGACCTCAAAGAAGACTCAGTTATTTTGGGTAGCACAAGTTAACTGCATATATAACCCCCATCAAGACTGTACATGCCGATGCAGGGTCACCAAGGTCCTGAAGTAGTTCCACTCCTTCCACCACAAGCCCAACACTGATGGAGTTGTTGCATCTCCTCCCTTCACCTTTATACTGTAGATTCCCACAGTTGCTCAGAAGCCCTCTGTGCAGTTGGCCCATCTGAATCCTTTAGTAAAACGGAGACAAAAATAATTAACCACTGAAATACTAGATGACAAAATTATTTCAAATTATTTTGTGCAACGCATCCAAAACAAATTAACAGTGCTTCATTTTTTCAACAAAACTATACAAACAAATACACCAGTATTACATTGTGAACAGTTTGAGTGTTTTGTAAATTAAAAACAGAAAACCAAGAAATTTTATTTACATATGTATTTACAGCTTTTGCCATGAAACTCAAAATGGAGCCATTTCCACTGATCATCCTTCAGATGTTTCTACGACTTAAATGGAGTTCAGCTGTATTAGACTTGATTTTGAAAGGCACACACCTCCACAGTTGACTGTGCAGGTCAAAGGTCAAACACCTAGCATGAAATCAAAGGAATCATCTGTAGAACACAGAGAAAGGATTGTCTTGAGGCACAAATCTTGGGAAGGATCCAGAAACATGTATGCTGCTCTGAAGGCCTCAATGACCATCATTGATCCATAGAAAATGTTTGGAACCAGCAGGACTAACTGGAGCAGCCAGCCATCTAAACTGATTTTCTATGTTTAATACATTAGCAGAAATCTCAAAACTTTTTTTCCACATTGTCATAATGGGGTATTGGTATGTAGAAATTGGAGAAAAGAGATTTATTTATACAATTTGAAAAAAGGCTGTAATATAAATGGTGGGAAAAGTGAAGCGCTGAATGTGAATACTTTCCAGATGCACTGGTTGCAATAGTTTAGCCCCCAAAATAGGAAGAATTCCAGACTTGATAAGAGACAAGCTCTGGATTGAATACAAAACATCCTGGTAAATGTAAGAATTTATATTTGTTCCTATTATATAACAACTTATTACTTAAATATTCATTACCAGGTATTCTTTAAAGAGGCTGCATGGGTCCTCATTGATACACGCAAAGAGTTGGATGATGCACTCCCTCTTCTGAATCGTTGCATTTTAAGTAGGGAAACATGAAAACAGAATTAGTTCAGTCCTTCACACACACACACACACACACACACACGTTTGACCAAACCTGGTGTTCATTTACACAGGATACTTTGAGTGTGTAATTTTATTTTGGAATCGTCAGTCTACAATCACCCTGACCACAATCACAGATTTGTTAGACACCAATAATGATAACATAACTTACCTCTGTGACTTGAGACAAGACAGAGATTTTACTTCCTGCAGTTCCTCCTTTTTAATGAAAAATATTTATGAGCTGAAAGCTGAGCTTGAACGCTGGAAATAAAGAAAATTTATATCAGCAACGAAAGCTTGAAAATAAGAGGATAACGTTTACGTTTGGACATGATACATACCAAATATGAATGCTGTTTCACATCTGCAGCTAATTCTTCAGGAAAATGTGCCACAACTTCAGGCTGAAATTGAACAAACATTCAAATTGGATTCATACAAAATAGATAAAAACACAAGTACAAGTACACAATTCTATGATCATAACTACAAACACTTAGCAATGAGGATAAGCATAGATGTACTGTAGAACCTGAAAAGTCTTTATTTACCTATTTGGTAAAGCTTAATTAGGATTCAGTTTTTTATTTAGTAAAATACTGAATTTAATAACTTATTAAGGGCATGCTCAAAAGTCACGAAAACAGAAGGCTCAGGTGTTTTTTTTTATATTTCTCTTGACTTATAAGCAGTGGTTCTTAATTAGTTTCTGTCATTCCCCCTAGGGAACACTTTTTTTCACCCCACAACCTCTGAATTAAAATCACCTTGATACTATTTAAATGTTAACCTGTACACATCACTGATACCAGGATTCTGTGTTCAAACCTGGTTACAAAACTGATTAATAAAATGAGCTGGACTTAAATATTAAGTTGCTGCAATTTTTATTATTGTTTCAAAAACAATATCCAAGTTCAGTTTATTAACTTGACTTGCAACATTTAATCAAAACTGCTCTGTCTGTGTGACTCTCAAAGGAGAAAAAGTGCAAATTATTCAGTGGGACATGGAGTTTTAGACCAAACACAGTAAAACTTGTTAAAACTGTAAAAATTGGCTACTTGTCAACTTCATCAGTGTTTTCATTTTCCAAACGGTTAGCTATCAGAAGAGATGAAAGGTATTAGCATTCCCAGTAAAACCAGGAATTATGTAGGCTTTTTTGTATTTATGTGTCTAAAACAATAACAGCAACTTAGAAAAACTCATCCTTACCTGATAAAACTGAGAAAATGGTGGTAGCCAACGTAGGGCTGGGCGATATGAGGAAAATATTATATCGCAATATTTTTTGGCTATATCACGATACACGATATATATCGCGATATCTCCAAAATCAATGAAAAAATGATTCAAAATTGATTAAAAAAATGTCAACACTAAATTTGAACAAACTTAAATATTTTATTTTAACCATCAATTGCACACATAAATAAAAAGTACTTCAAGCAAAAAGGAAGAATAAATAATTTAAACTTAAAAAGGTGCTCTTGTGCTTTTAACATTTAAAAAAATGTTAAATCAAAACATTTAAGGCCTTTAAAATACAAAAACAAAAGTGTAAACAGTGGCCATAAAATTTACTGACCCAGAACAGTCACAGGTAACAACTCTCAACTATTTGCATGTGCTGGTAATTTTTAACAACAAACCACAAAATGTGCACAAGTTTCAAACTGTGCCAAGTTCAGGCAATGTCTGCAAAACCTCTGAACAAGAACAGATTTATCACAGTACTGCAGTAAATGTGAGCCTCTGTGTACTGTATCCGGTTTTATTGTGAAAGGGTCAGGGGTTGTTTCCGGATTCACGAAGACGTTCTCTAAAGTTGCTCTACAAAGTGTCGCATTGAATCCTTGTGTAAAAACACGACAGCCTCCACTCAGAAACGTGAACAGAGAGGTGGAGACATTATTAAATCAGCTGTATCGCTAAAGACACGGTCAGTCTCAGCTGTGGAAGAAGACGGCTAACGCGTTAGCCATCTTGTTAGCCGCTAAGGACCGTATCTTTAGCGATAATGATAAAATGCTGATTTAATATGTCTCCACCTCTCTCTGCGGTGCACGCATGACTAAATGAGCTCAGACCCGTGGTTTGTTTTAAGGAAGCAGCAGCTGGAAAAACACTCGGTTCTGCCGTTTCACGGTTCATGCTCCACTCCGCTGTTTAAATGGTGAAAAAGATTCGTAGTTCCGACCTTTCTTCGGGATTATTTTCAGCATCGTCTACAAAAACATTTTTTATGCCCTCATCTGACAATTTAATCCAAACTAGCTCAGAAAGAACATTGTTTTTCCCCCTCAGCAGCGGGCAGCGCTCTTCATATCTGCCGTGTTTACATGTTGTGCTGAAAGTCTCGCGCGCGGCTCCTGCAGGAAGGAGGGGGCGAGTGGGAGCCCGCACGACAGCAGGAGGATCCTCGATATACACGATATAGCCCTTTTTACCATCGTACATTTAAAATATCGCGATACATCGAGTATATTCGATATATCACCCACCCCTAAGCCAACGTCAATTGACAGCGAAGGGACTTCAAATTTGAACGGTAGCAGTTCAGGAATCTTCTAATGAATAACCAGACAAATCCGGTTTATTCTTCTTCTTCTTATTCTTGTTTTGAAGTTGTATTGCTGCTGATGTTGTATTACTGTCCCCTTATGGTCAAGATCGGTATCGTGTGCTAATTCACTGAACTAAATTGACTTGTGTTCACACCAACCAAAATTATTGTGTAAGGTTAACATGTGGCATAATCATGTTGTCTTTACTAGACGGGCGGCCGTGGCGTAGTGGTAAAGGCAGTCGTCCCCCGACCGGAAGGTTGGCGGTTCGAATCCCGGTTCCCCACACCATGTGTCGTTGTGTCCTTGGGCAAGACACTTAACCCGAGTTGCTCCCGGTAGGACTGGAAAGCACCTTGCATGGTAGTCTGCCGCTACCGGTGTATGAATGTGTGTAGCATTCAATGTGTGTAGCACTTTGAGATTTTCACTAATGAAAAGTGCGTTATAAATTGAATTCATTATTATTATTATTATTATTATTATTATTATTATTATTATTATTATTATTATTATTATTATTATTATTATTATTATTATTATTATTATTATTATTACTAGAATTAATTAATTAAACACAACACACATTTTTTATATGTTACCTTGAAATGAAATGTTAACATAATATGAACAACTACCCTGTTTCAATTCTTAGAGTGTACATCAGATTCGTCCAGTCCTGGTTTAAAAAGTTGTCTAGACACCAACAGAAGACATTTTTACACTTTTACAGATTATAATTTGACAGATTAGAAACTGTTTTCTTACCTTCGAGTTCAGTACAGATTACTCTAGACCTAGCCTGGTTAAAACCAGACCCTGTCCTTCACTTCGCTTTGGACAAGGGTCTGGGATCTCTTAATAGAAAACCGATTCTTGCTGGAGGCGTGGCCTCTGCTGAGGAACAAGACCATTGGATCTTAGAACATTTTTGAACAGGAAAAGCATTCTGCTCCCTCCCCCTCAGAGCCATATATGGTCTGCTTCCTCTGCTCTCGTGAACTTGAGATCTGCTCCACTCCCTGCTGCATGTCGTCTCGCTACCACTGGATATTCTGTGTTTATGGAAATAAAACGTCTTAAAAAATAAAACCATGTAGCTCTGGTCCAGCTCACCATAAGGCCAGAAAATATGCAGGGACTCGGGCAGCAACGTAAAACCCAAGTTTAATTCTCTCGTGACAACCTGAGGCTCTTCCTCGTTCATTTCACTCAGCAGAGGGAGAGGAGGAGGGAGGAGGGAGCGATTACTTGACTTTTTACAAAAAAAAACTCCAGATAAGGGATTAAGAAGGGGAAATTAATACATTTGTGTCAGATATAAAACAGTCCTGCATCGCTTTGAATGAGAACATGCGGGTGCTCGCTGGCTGCGCGCTGGGACAGGACAGGTGGGGGCGTGGGTTAGGGGCCAAAAGCTCCGCTCCTTCTGTTCTCTGATTGGTCCGGTCAAAAATCTACCGGAGAAATCCTTGTGGATGGGAGAAGTCCCAGACTGAGCAGTGAAGGGAAATGAGAATTGAGCGGAGCTGCGTAGGAGGGCGAGGGCCAGGCTACTCTAGACCCAGTTTAAAATAAAACTCTGAAGTTTATGTGAGAAATGACTACCATCCGCTGAGTGAGACATTTCTGCAGCCACGCAGTCTTCTCGAGACGTTTGAACCTCATCTGATCTGAATCACTGACGGATGTCTGAACAGAGAGATTAAACTTTTCACTCGTCCCATCAGACGCTTCACGTTAAATTCTTTTTGTTGCTCTCACCTTAACGGTTTCTGGTGTCAAACTGTGAGAAAACCAGTCGTTTGTTTGGTTGTCATTATATGAACAGGTCTCACTGGTAAATGAGACTTTGAGGCTCAATGTGATTTATCAAAGGTTGAATGAATACTTTTCCAGGGTCTCGTATGAAAATAAAAATTCATTTAAAAATGTATTCTCATCAAATGGACCATTCTGAATTACGTTTAAATCAAACAATAAACAACAAACATTTTTAGAACCGTGTGGTCTCACTTTGACCAACATCTTTTCAGTCATCTCCAGCAGGTAAGATATTGACCTTTCAAGTTTACCACAGAACTCTCTGAACTATCACTTTAAGACTTTTCCAGGACTGAATCAACGCACAGCTGCTAAAAGCTATTAACAGATAACTAGTTATAAAACTGCAACTTAAGAAAGAACATTTACTTATTTTGAAAACAAGTATTAAATTAACACATCAGTTTATGATGAAGTACATTTACAAGCATCAACCACCAGAGTTCTGAGTTCTGACACTAATCTTCGAGGTCCAGCAGTTTGTTACATTCAGCAGCAAGCAAGCAACCAAGCAAAAACAAACAAACAAACAAATTAATAAATAAACAAACATCTGTACCTTTAGAGGAGTCTTCATGTTGCTGTAAATCCTGTCTGTCTTTATTTCGACACTTTTGTTCCAGTAAAAAAAGTTTTTTTTCTTTTCTTTTGCAGGTTTGGTCCCATGACGTCAGGTTGATTCGAAACCAGAAACACCTGCGTGTGCTGCGTTCATGGACAACAGGAAGAATGAGACAAATCAGCTTCCACTGTTTCTGAGACAAGTTCAAGTCTAATCTAAAGAAAGAATTTCTCGTTTGTTTTTAACTTCTTTTTTAATTTTAAACACATCTTTGATCAAAACTGTTAAAAAGGAAGAAAATAAACGTAAACACAACTTTATTATTTTAAACTGTCAAAACTAAAAGTTCTAACTTGGATCCTTTTGAAGAGTAAACTTTATTAACCAACAAACTAAAATCAGGAGTGAAAGTCAGACATTCTGCTGGTACGTTTTAAAGCTTCTGTCAGAAATATAAGAATAAAAACAGTAAAATAAAAACATGTTAAATGTAAAGTGTCTTCGGTCCGGCGCACAAATGTGACAATAAATTAAACTAAACGTGTTTCTCTCAGGGTCTGTGGGAAAAGATGGATGTGGAGAGAATATAATCAAATAAAAGCAGCGTTCAGTGAAGGAATGCCTGTCGCCCGCCACGCTGCTGCCAAAGATCCCATGGGGTCAGAGTTGGAGATGACTCTCAGCTACTACCACACCAAACTTCAGCTCAGTGTCTGTCAAAGTGACAGAGAGCAGAGGATTACAGAGGAGAGCAGAGGATTAGCTGTGGCAGCCATCTTGAATGCTGTATCTTTAAAAGTCAGTGCAACAGATTCTGTTTCTGCCAGTGCTTCAGGAGATATTTTACTAACAGACAAAGCGACAAATAAACACGCGCAGATATGGAATTACATGATCACCCACTGCCATAAAAATATAAACCATGAGCATCACATACAGCATTCAAACATAAAAAAAACAGTATAAAATGGGTTTGTAGATATTATTAAATATTACAGTATATGCAATGAGTTTATTTAAGGGAATGTATTATAAATAAAGTTGTGATTATAAATCTAAGCAGCATTTACTGAATTTTGGTTCATTTTAATAGTTTTTGTCAGTGTTTGGTTCAGATGTTGCAGAAATTCAGTTTTTTTATGTTCTTTCTGATTATTATTTTTTTCTTCTTTCAGCTTCTCCCTGCGTTAGGGGTCGCCACAGCGAACTAGTCGCATGAAGATTTGGCAATTGTTTTTACGCCGGATGCCCTTCCTGACACAACCACAGACCACCGAGCTACCACAGCCCTCTGTGCGGAGCAGAGAACTGACATCCAGGGCGCTGGGGGAGCAGATGGTGTGGGTTAAGGGCCTTGCTCAAGGGCCCAGAGTGGAGCAGATGAGGGTGGAGACAGGTGTGACTGCTTCACTTATCCCACCCACATTTTTTATGTTGTCGGTACCGGGGTTGAACCGGCGACCTTCCGATTACAAGCACACCGCGCCATCACTCCCACACATGTTCTTTCTGATAGATTTGTTTAAAAATAATAAATGGACTAAAAACCAAACATCATAAACTTACTGACAGGTGTTATTCATCGTTTAATATCCAAACATGTTCAGGGGTTTTTGTGTGACAGCATCATAAATTAATAAAGAAAAATGTGTGCGAGTATAAAGTTTTAAACGTAACTTGTGTTTTTCAGACACGTCTTTGAGGAGAACGTCGTTCGTTTCTCTCGCTTTATGCTGACGATGTGTTAATGACCTTAAACAGGATGATTGCTGCTTGTTCTCTTTTCATCATCTCATCTGATCTCAGAGCAGCTCACATCTCAGAAACCTGTGATTATAAGCTTTTTAATCTCCGAGCAGCTAATAAGCAATCAGAAGAAAAACAGCAGAGGCTGTTTGCTCCACTTGTCTAATGAAGTGTTGAATTAACAGCAGCCGAGCTGAAACATAAACTGCTTCTGAAACTGATGTAAACATGCCTCCACTTTGAGATAATATGAGCTACATGCTAACTACCTGCTAACTGCACGCTAATTGTTTGCTAATTACATGCTAACTGCATGCTGGTTTGTGTGGTTTAAATATATCTTTCTTCTTCTCTTCAGTTTTTATTCCTTCATAATAAGATTCTGAAGATTTAACGTCTTTGTATGTTCAGGGTCTGAGTCTGGCAATAATTAATTAACTTCCTGTTAATGAAAGGCCAGAAGCTAGCCCCGCCCCCACAGGTACAGGTGAAACAGCATCCAGTGGATTACTTCACAATCAGTTGTTGGGAAGTTAGAAGCTGAAACCTCACCCATGTTATTGTGTGAGTAATCACTTATAATCTTATTTTTTGCGATTGCTGTTTGAATTGATTGTATGAATTAATTTGGTTGAAGAAGGGGCAGATATAAGATTTTTTTCTTCTTCTGCCTCCTTTCATTTCATGTATTTTTGATTTTATATTGTGTTTTTTTGTAAACAGTATTCTTGTGTTTTTAAAAATTGAAATGAATAAATTGCTTGATTGATGTTTCTGTTTACATGTTTATATTTAAGCTCATATTTATGATGAAATGTTGTTTATTCTGCAGGCAGTTGTCCCTGATGACACAGCTGTTTGTTTAGAACCCACACAGCTGGAAACCAGAAGCAAAACAGCAGCTAAAACTGTATTTAGAGTAGCAAAACAAAAA
>JBBPBX010015086.1:6647-27286 GCA_038048925.1 Garcialebias charrua
TATATATATATACATATACATATATACACTGTATATAAGGAAAAGGATTACAATTAAAACATGTGTGTAGAGCAGAGTAAAAGTTAAAATGTGTGACTCGCCTCATCGTGCAGCTTCAGCTCAGACTCTGTGGATCTCCTCCGGACACCTCTGGGTTCTGTTCTGCTTCTGTGGGCGCGGCACCATAAAACTCGTCGTGTTCGACCTCTGCACCGCCGTAAATGATGTCACCCTGAGCTGCGGGGTTGGACTCGGGTTAGATGACGTGAAATGGGTCCAAAGGTCAAAGTTCATGTGAAGTTTGTTCTGCAGTCACAGCCTGGATCTTCTAGGTGATATCTGTTTTAGCTTTTCCTAACTTCCAAGATTTTTCTCTCTGTTTCTTCTGAACCTTTTCATTTTAGATCACACTCTGGTCATGCTGTTTGACGTCCTCCTCCTCAGTGACGTCTCCGGCCGCTCCTGAGCTGAGATGAGGTGCAAGTTCTGGGTTTCACAGAGGGACAAGTGTGGAAAACCTCCAGAGGGAAGTGTCCCATTCGGGTTCCTGAACCACCCCAGAAGATGTTTCTGATGAGGAGGAGCAGCTTCACTCTGAGCTCTTCAGCTTTAACATTTTATTTAATTAACCTTTACTTAACCAGACAAATCCCACAGAGATCACAGATCTCTTTTACAAAGGAGACCTGGACCTGAAGGCAGACTAACACGCAGGTTTTTGTTCTGTGGGAGGAAACCGGAGCACCTTGAGAAAACCCACGCAAGCTCGAGAAGAACGTGCAAACTCCACACAGAAAGACTCCGGGTCCAACCGGGGATTGAA
Source organism: Garcialebias charrua (assembly GCA_038048925.1). Lineage (NCBI taxonomy): Eukaryota > Metazoa > Chordata > Actinopteri > Cyprinodontiformes > Rivulidae > Garcialebias > Garcialebias charrua. The sequence continues at coordinate 7,471 of JBBPBX010015086.1, forward strand.
CCCAGGATCTTCTTGCTGTGAGGCAACAGTGCTAACCGCTGAGCTGCCGTGCTGCCATGAATTTAACTAATTAATGAATACATAAACGCACCTGATTGTAAGGCTCGCTGTCAATTTTTGAGAAAATTAAAGGATTTTTAAGTGTGCCTTATAGTCTGAAAAAGACGGTAATCTTATAGGAGTCTAAAAAGATGCTAATTCGGGTTTATACTAAGGATAGAGACATTTACGTACCTAAATTAATTTTTTACACAATTTGATCATGATTCAGAGGACTGTGACAAGATTATAAAACTAGAATTACATTTCAGTTCTCTAGAAACTCAAGTAATTGTATCAAATTTTACATAAACCCTGTTTTATACATTATCATGACTATATTCACACACATTCATACCGCTAGCGGTGTATGTATGAATGTACAGTATGTATGAATGGGTGGATGGCTGATACTGTGAAGCACTTTGGGGCCACTCATAGGGGCTGGAAAGCGCTATATAAGTAAGCTCCATTTATCATTTATATTCCCCAATAACATGTCAAAAAACCCAATTAATTAGCATAGATGCTAACCTAATGAAAATGCCATATAAAAAGCTAATGCAATTTGCATGCAGTTTATAAACAAAGTTGCTGCTGCCGTATCTCTGCCGTTGCTCAATGGCACCCATCCTGGTAAACCACCACCAGTGTCTTCGGCTTCTTCCACTCAGGCCGTTGGAGTCTTTGGTGTCTCGTAATCAGACAAACTTTTTCAGCTTGTCGTGATACAGTTTTATTTTTAGTTGAAGCCCTCCGCTGCCATCTGCTCCTCTCGTTCCCCAGAGTCCCGTCCAGCACCTTCTGAACGTCCTCATCAGCTTGACTGCACCTCGTGGTGCTGGACTTGGTGTTGCTGTATTTTCTAACACAAACCAGAGCTCTCTCTTTCACAGCCAGCCAGAAACAAGTAGGTACTGGTGGTGAAGAGCAGTGACATGATCCCCCGTGTAGCATGAAGCTGCACTGCTCTAATTATGACCCTCGACCCTCATTCATCTTTCAGACTCACCATGAATCGTGTTCTTTAAAATTACCTCTGACTTCAATAATGTCTGATGTTTATCTACACATTTCTCGTCAGGGACACAGAGTCAGCCACAGTCTGACAAATGTTTACCTCATTATTCCTCTGTTTCTAAGAATGAAAAACAAATCATTAATGTAGTTGATCATGTGAGCAGCTGGTTTCGGCTGTCATCAGCCAACTAGTCGATCCACTGTGGGAGGGTGCTATTTATAAGACTGAGCTGAATACAGCAGCTCAGACTGAGGAAGTCTTTCGGATGAAAGACGAAACGTTTCTACAATTTTTTTGTTTTGTTTTGTTTTTTGAATGTCCAGAGGACCAGACTTAGCTTTTTTAGATTTTTCTACCTGGATTATTGAGCATGCATCAGGGTATTAATGAAGTTTGTTTTATTTGATTAACAAGTGTGAACATGAATAATTTTGATTGTTGTTCTCAATCATTATAATGAAATCATGTAATAATAATAATAATAATGAATTCAATTTATAACGCACTTTTCATTAATGAAAATCTCAAAGTGCTACAAAGTGCAACAGAATTAAATGTCAATAAAACAAGTAATAAAACAAGTAAAATCAATAACAGTATCAACTAAGATCAAAAGTAGAATCATGAGGAGGTAGAGTATGCTCGGTTGAAAAGAAAGGTCTTCAAGCCGCTCTTAAAGTCAACCACAGACTGTGGGGCTCTCAGACAGTCAGGAAGAGAGTTCCACAGGCGGGGGGCAGCCACACTGAAAGCCCGGTCTCCCATGGTCCTTAATTTGGTTCTCGGAATGTGAAGGAGATTACTGTTCTGTGACCGCAGCGACCGGGTGGATGAGTATGGAATAAGAATATCCTTCAGATAATCTGGTGAAGCTCCATGTAAGCATTAATGAATGTAAAATATTACAGTGGGGATAACATATTTCTCTGTTCTATTTTACAGAAAGTGATTGTTCCTTCAGAGAAACCTGTCATGAGCTGTCTTTGAGCTGAAGCCGTTTTCTTCAGAGGGGAGTCAAAATGTTCCCTAGTTAGTCAAAACAAGATCCTCAGAGCGGTTGTTTTGCACAAAGATCCTTTGTGTAAAAAGCAGTTCGCCTTGGACCCCGGATGGTTCATCTTTGGACCAAAAAATCAGAGAAGTCACGCCAAGGTCCACTCGTTCAACTCCTGAGCAGATAAAAATGTTGCTCAGTTACAATTGTTGGAAGTAAATAACTGCAGAAGATGAAGCCTTTTTCCACTGCAAGACTCACATTCTTGGCTTGAAGTCCAAACGTGCAGAAGGTACCGATGGACGGCGTACCTTCTCATGAGTGTTTGCCCTCAGACCCATGAAGCTATCACAGTGATGGTCAACTACCTTGGGCAGTTCCTGGCGAGTCCTCCTCATGGTGTGTCTGGTCTGATCCACCAGAGAACCCCAGAAAGACGAGTGACCTGGTGCCTTTAACGCTGACCCGGTAAGGAGCAGAACCTGGTGACATGGAGCCTTGGTCTGGTTATGCTATTTTAAGCTGATGCAACTTGGTAAATCATTTCCTGGCTTGCAGTGATGATAAATGACTTTATCTGATCAGATTAAACAACTTCTCTCAACCAAAAATCCAAAGTAACTATTTGTTAAAATAGTCAAACTTTGTCTAAATTAATGCGCGTATAAAACTGAAATAATTCCTGCTCAGAGTCAACTTTGCCTTAGATAATAGAATTAAGCCTCGATTGATTCATTGTTATTATTTATTATTATTGTTTATTTTAGTTTGGTTATTTTTGTAATAAAACTTCAAAGACAGCTTTGGTCTCTTCATTCAGATGAATATTCATGTGTTATGATATAAAACTCCCTGTAATTAACAGATTCTACTTCAGTGACGGATTCTGATGATTAAAGTGTGAATACGTTGTTGTTGGTCAGTAAACTGACCAGCTGGTGCCAAACTTTAACGAGAGCTAAAGAAACAAATGTAGTGAAGGGGATGGGGAAAGTGTCACCCTTCATCCTCCATCTCTCTCCTTCATAATGCTACACCCCGGATGGGTTCTACAAATCAAGTGGGAAGTGGTCCAGACCACCCCCTACAAAAACTCTGAGCCCAGGCTGGAACCCGGACTGGGCCAGACCTGACAATGCAAAAAAGGCTATACTGTAATCTGAGACTAATATAAAGAATTAGCTATAATTAACTATACAGTAATAATAAGAGGGGATTAAAAACATTGATGAGGGAAGGAACGAAGGAAGCCTCCTCCAGATCTGGAGGGGGTTACTGAAGAGTGCCTGGTGGTTGAGTCTTGGTCCCTGGAGCTCAGCCTGAAAAAGCCACGGTTAAATCAAAAGTCTCTTATTTTGACAGTCTTACTTCCTCCTAAACAAAAGTAAACACTTCAATGTAGGACGTTCTTCTCTGCTTTCTCCAGGAACTGTGTGGCCCCCGATGTTCTCATCGAAGATCTTTTTGGTTGTGTCATTAATGGAGACGTTGAGCTGTGGTGTCCTGAAACAGCAGAGCTGCCTGAGGAAACCAGCGTTGGAGAGAAGGTCCAGCTGGTGGAAACAGCAGGTTCCAAGAAGAGGAGAACTTCACAATAAAACAAGAAAAGGACAACAACCTTTAGGTTTAAAGTGAATGAACTGTTGCTTCCAGGACCTTCTGCAGAGCTCCTGAAATCAGATCAACCTGCTGCAAACACAAAGACAATCTGCAGCTCCATCATCTGAGGACTTCAGGTCTAAATGTTAAAGATAAAGCTCCTGAGTTCCTCCTCCTTTGCTCCTCCTCCCTATTAAAGCAGATTGTTGCAGACAGAGGATTACCACCCGGCTGTGGGCTCCTCTCCAACACGGCCTGCTCTCCTCTGACCCCCCACCTGTTTGTTTCCCGAGGACCACCATGGGCTTGCTGGACATCCTCACCTCCATCAAGGACCGATCCGAAAAGTTCCTCAAGGAGAAGAACATGGTGACAGATTTCCTGGGGAAGGTGGAGGAGAAGACGGGGATCAAGAAGAAGGTCCTTGCCGTGGGTACGTTGGCTTTTGCGTGTTGTGTGATCTGCTCGGTTCTGGTGAACTCACATTGAAAAGTTCTGGATGGTTCTGCAGCGGTCCGGTTTAGATGCACCACACTGGTACTGGACTGCTGCACGTGGTGGAAAGTGGATTTAGTTAATCCTCCTATGAACAGACGCTGTTTCAGAAAGGTTTACCTCTGGTTCTTCCTGAAGCAGCTTCTGTCAGGACATTTGTTTAGGTTGGCACATCTGGACTAATGTTCTCAAACTTTTCAGCTGTCGACCCACAAAACAATCATGTCGAGCTCGATCACGACCCAGTTTATTTCTGGTTTAACTAAACAAAACTTACCAACAACCCTCTTCAACCAAGGCCTCATGACACAAATCTACAAAACATTTTATTTTTATGTGTACCAATGAACATGTGCTTTCAACAATTAAGTCTACCTGTGAGTGGACATTGGAGATGACGTGATCCACGCTGGAGTCCTGACCTCAACATGGAAACCAGTGAAACGCTCCAGTCATGAACCAGTCTGCAGGATTTTACCTTCCTCTCCGAAACTCAGTGAATTTAATCAAAACTACATCTGTTTTATCTTTTCATGGACGAGTTGCAGAAGGTCCTGGAGGGAAACCCAGACTCTCCAGCTCCTCTTGGAAGACCCCCTGAGTCTTCCCTTGGATCTCCTCCTACTGGGTTGTGACCCAAAACCCTAACCTAATCAGACGTGAACCACTTCAGCTGACACATTTTGATGATCCTCATGGGCCTCACCTTCCTAAAGCTGAGCCGGTCACCTTACGGAGGAAGCTCATTTCAGCCGCCTGGATCCAGGATTGCTTCTTTCAGTCCAGATCCACGCTAGACCAGTAAATCATGAGATTCAAGATGTGGTTCAGCTCCTTCTTGATCACTGCAGACCGGAGCTACAACCTCTTCTCTGGAGACAAGGCCCAGATCTGTCAGCTTCGTCCTGTGACCCCGAGAGTCCAAAACAACCGACTGGCCTGAAAGCGACTGTAAACTGAGTGAATTATGTGTTCCAGTGAGAAACGTGTCCTCATGATCAGGGCACTGCTTAATTTGTAAACCAAAAGATGCCGGAACACAAATACAGTAGTGTGTGTGTGTGTGTGTGTGTGGGGGGGGGGGCTCCCCCCCATACAATTTAGAATAAAGTAGATGCCATTTCTTTCATTCTGGTGTATTTTAACAGGTTGTAAAACATCTACGCTTACCTACATTTGTAAACACTTGATTCAATAACTATTTTAGAAAACAAAAAGAAGTAGCCTGACCACAGCTCTCCTTGTACAAGTACACTATGTTTCTATCAAGCATTCCCACACTCAATGGCCCTCATGCACGAACCGTTCGTACGCACAGATTTGTTCTTAAACTGTGCGTACGAGTGATTTAGGATCATTTGTGGCATTCAACAATGTTTTCGTATCCTACGATTTTTTTCAGATACGAACAAAATTTACGAGTGGTCCGGACCTGTCGTATATTTTAGGAGCGTCAGTCTGCTGTCATCCAGACGGAATTTCTCCACTAATAACTTCATATTTCGTTATTTAGAAAATATTTTGGGTTTAAAAAAATCACGCACCATAATTATTCTTGACAATAGGTTATTCTGTTTGAATTAGAATTATAATTTTAAGTTTAATTTGTCTGGTGTGTCGCGCAGGCTTCAGTGAGTCGTGCGCTCCCCTTGGTCATCAAAGCCCTAGCCAAGATGGTCTAGTGGCAGGGCTTTTGACTACGGATCCGAAGGTCGCAGGTTCGCGTCCCGGCCACTACCCAGCTTGGGGTGTCTATGAGTGCACACCTATTTCTCCAGCTCCCCGGGCGCTTTCGGGCTGCTCACTGCACCACCTGGTAGGTGGTTGGGTTAAATGCAGAGACGAATTTCGTCTGTGTATGGGAACATACGCAGATGACAGGAAAAGACATTATTATTATTATTATATTAACACCCAGGTACATAAAATTCCCATACACCGCCACAGAACAAGTACGAATTAAGACTGATTTTCATGCTATTGCTGGACTACCAAACACCATCGGAGCAATAGATTATTATATCTGATTCGAAATATAACCTGCAGAATGTGGTTGCGCGATGACCAGGAGGAGCGCGCATGACTCATTTGTGCTGCAAAACATGTTGGCACGCGTCTTGCAGCGTGGCATTTATTGTCCATCCATCTCGCAGACTATTCCTTGACCACCTCCTGTCCGTGCTGCGGCGAGACGTTTGTTTGAAGCCATTTTCAGATCAAACCATTTATTCTTGATTTCTGATACTGTACGACCCACGGGAGACACAACATATGCACTACAATATTAATATGAAGTTAACTGTAGTTTCGAGACATTTTAAAATGCTTCTGTTCAAAAACACATCCGACACTTGCGGGGGGGTGGGGGGTAGCGGTGCGCCACAGCTCTTCTGAATAAGTGAAACTATAATGTAACACAGTTGTTTACACTAAAATTAAAAATATTTGACCATCCGACACTTGCGGGGGGGGTAGCGGTGCGCGACTGAGAGCAGAACTTCAATCTCCGAACGCGTGAAGTTCTTTTTACTTCTTGATTTTGAATGAATGGACACTTCCTGCTGTCAAAAGGCAGGAAACGTGGCCTTATATGGTGTTTTGAGGGGTGGGAATTATGTAAATGACCTCTCCGCGAGCACGCGCAGGTTGATAGAACAGGTGGGATTCATTAAATTTACGCAGCTCGTTTACACACTTTTCCTGTGGATAGAAGAGTTTGTTGAATCTGACGTGGCATGTTCGTACGAACGCTTCGTACGAACAAAAGTAGGAGAAATTTAGGATAAAAATACGAACATGTTCGTGCATGAGGGCCAATGTTCTTAAAGTCCAACACCCACCATGTTTTCAAATTGCATCGCCATTAATATTTATTAGTTTATTTAAAAAAAATACAGGAGCGATTACTTATATTGTGGAGAAATAACGGTAAATGTGTTATTTCATGATTTATAGCAGATTTTAGCATGCAGCTCTGGGAAAATCTGCTCCTCTCCATATATGGGCATTCACAAGGGCATTCACGTCACCAAAGTGACGCCTTGGAGTTACAGGCGAGCGAGGAAAAGAAAAAGGAAGCATTTTTAAATATTCCCTAAAGCTGCCTGTTGATTAATCCTGCTGTCGCTCACTCATATTCTGAGCGAGCATCCACTTAGACATACTAGTTTAATTCGTTTGATCGCGACAAATTCATTCATTTCCGCATCGACTTTTTATTCTCCCCCCGTGAAAGGCATCCAGAGCCAGCCGCGCAGAGCGTTCGAGCTCCCCGCGTGCTTCCCGACCCGTGCTCCTTGCAGCTGAGGAGAGCAAATGCATACACTCGAGGGAGCAAATTACACCGGCACGAGGAACTTCAAAGGAACGAGGAACGAGGAGCCAGGGACGCGCGCGGCTCGCAGCTCGCTCCTTTGGGCAGATGAGAGCAACAACAGGTCCGCAGCGGTGTTATAAAATAAATAATAAATAAAATCAGAGCGCTGGTCCATACACACAAATGCACCAGGAAATATGCAGGAAATATGCAGTTTTCTCCTACTCTCTCTCATAAACCTCCATGGAAACTCACTCCTACCTTCTGCCTTGCTTTCTGGGTGGAGATCAATGTAACAAAAGGCATGACCCTTCGGGACTCTTCGGCCAGGTTTCCGGATTCATTCGGGAGTGGGTTTTTTTTTTTTTTTTTTTTAACCCTCGCCTGGCCCAAATGCAAAAATGAAAATAAAATTCATAAAATACTACAGTAATTCTCCAATATGGTGAATTGTTACTGTCACGGTGGGTGTTGTCCTTTAACAATGTTCTAAACTATCTAAAAGAGCAGATCGAAAGAGCAAAAAAGTTAAAAAAGAGAGAGAGTAGCTAAGCATGGCTGAGCGTGGCTCACTCGGTTGGCCCCTTCCTTTCTTTTTCCAAGACTACAGACCATTATGCATTCTTGCCAAACTGTTCGAAAGACTTGTCTGTGATCAGCTAACTGATTTCCTACAAGCAAACCATATTCTATCACAATTCCAGTCAGGATTCAGAAAACAACACAGCACCGTCACTACAGTTCTCAAAGTATTAAATGACATCATACATGCCCTGGACTGCAAACAATACTGTGTTGCCCTATTTATAGACCTGTCCAAGGCATTTGATACAGTTGATCATAGACTATTGACAAACATCCTGGAACACTCTGGTCTATCAAAACTTGCAGTCTCCTGGTTCACCAACTACCTAACTGACAGAACGCAGTCTGTTCATGTAGCCGGATCCTCCTCTACTTTCTTAGATGTTGTGAAAGGGGTGCCACAGGGTTCTGTCTTGGGTCCCATTCTTTTCTCCCTATACATCAACGATCTTTGCAGTGATCTGTCAAATGCCTCCCACCATTATTACGCAGATGACACCATCATCTATTGCTGTTCTTCCTCCCTCAGCCAAGCTTTCACCTCTCTTCAGGATGCTTTTAATATTATTCAGTCACGGCTGCAAAAACTTAGACTGGTCCTAAATGCCGACAAAAGCAAGTTCATGGTTCTTGCCAACAGAAAGCAGCAACCAGAGAACCCACCTCAAATTGGAACCCAAGAGGGAAAACAAATAGAAATGGTCTCCACCTACAAATATCTAGGTTTCAACATTGACACTGAACTGTCTTTTAAAACCCACATCTCCAAAATGGCCACTAAACTCAAACTGAAGCTAGGTTTCTTCTTCAGAAACAAATCCTGCTTCTCATGCAAAGCCAGGAGAACATTAGTAGCTGCAACATTCATGCCAATACTAGATTATGGTGACGTGCTGTACATGAGTGCTGCATCAAAATACCTACAGTCCTTAGACTCCATTTACCACGGTGCCCTTCGGTTCATTACTGACTCCAGTTATCGCACTCATCACTGTGAGCTTTACGTAAAATCTGGCTGGTCATCTCTCAGCACTCGCAGATACACTCACTGGATATCCTTCATCTACAAGACCCTCCTAAACCTAGTCCCGTCATACCTCACCTCCTTAATACAAACATCACACAGTCATTACTCCCTGCGCTCTAACGATTTAGTCCTCCTGTCAGAACTGAACTAGGAAAAAGAGCATTCAGCTTCGCCGTCCCCTCAGCCTGGAACAACTTACAGAAAGATCTGAAACTATCAACATTCATCTCTCCTGGATCCTTTATGTCAACCGTAGTAGAAAATGTCATCAAGAAACTTGACCATTGCAGATGTTTCTAACCATTACTTATCCAATATACATGTCATTGTTGATTTTTTTAACTTTATTTACCCAACCGAGGTCTGTCTGCTTGTTTTGTATATAATGTATATAGAAATCTGTCATATCCTGTTGGTTTTGAACTGTCAACATCTGTTTACTGTGATTGTAGTTTTCTTTATTTTCTTTTGATAAGTGCAAATGCCTATTGCCAATGTGACGTGTGCTGCTGACCACTTGACCAGGTCACCCTTGTAAAAGAGATCTCGGTCTCAACGGGCTCTACCTGGTTAAATAAAGGTGATTGATTGATTGATTGACTGTCTGTTGCACGCCCGCCTGTTGTGTGTCTGAGACACAACGGGGAAAGACAGACCACTCCCCCGCCTCCTCCTTTCTCTTTCTCTGCTGTGAAAGACCACCTTGGAAAGAGAAAGGAGGGGGCATGGGTAGGGGTCTGTATTATAACTGAGTGAGACGCATTCAGCCACTCATTTTTGGTTCTAACTGATGCACTTTTATTTTTCTACCTAAGCATTTTCTTTGCTATTCTACATTTGTTCAATGGATTTGTTCATCCCTCCTCCCTGAGCAGTATTCAACCTTTATTTAGACAGGTTAGGTAGGGTTAGGGTTAGAGGGCTGGGACTCATTTACAAGAGAGACCTGGTTTCTTAATAAAGAGTGATGACAACAATGGAAAACAATGACAGCAATAGACAGTCATAAAAGAGGCATACTTTTTTTGTACAAATTAAAATAAATGGCAACCTAAAGGACAATCAGAAGGAAAAACGGCAACAACAACAACAAAAAGCTAGATTATAAGGCGTTGTGGAAAACTAAAAACAGTAGTGTTGAAAGATAGACGCCACTGCTGTCCCATCCTTTCTCTTTCTGAGGCTCTGTCACAGCAGAGAAAAAGAAAGGAGGGGTAGAGGGTGGGGTCTGTTTTTCCCTATCACCAATCGTGTGTTGTGTACAATTTTACATTGTAAACCCGCAAAAGAGTGAGTCAGTGAAAGTCAAACTGCGACGTATTGAGGGATTACTATATGTAATTATTTTCAGATTACATAACACAAAAAACTTTCTCACACATTACCACTCGACACAAAGTTTTTAACACTGGACCCTGTGTCATCAAACGGGTTATTCACTAAACTCTCGGTCATGTACTCATTCAGTTTGCACTACTTCTCATATTTGCACTAATGTTTGTATTACATTACTGCCTATAGTCATACTACTGTTTACATTCACTGTTTACATTTATTAATACTGCTTTACATTTATTACTACTGTTTACATTTACACTACTTTTATCTACACTACTGCAGATACATATACAGCATTCTCTGACTAGCCTTATCTAAGGATGCCAAATGTGCCTCACTGCATATGCCACTTTGCCTCTATACCAACATCAAACTACCTCATACATATACTGTGTACATTAACTTATATGCTGCTGTGCCACTCTTTGCAAATGTCAATGCTAGAACCTTCAGTTTATTTTATAGATATACTTTTTATACTACTATGCAAAAACTCAGGACAGTATTACACTTTTATTATTTCATTTTATGCTTATGTTCATTGGGTGTTTGGTGTTTTAGGGGTGTTTGGTGTTTCAGTGTTGGTGTAAATTTTCATACTTTTATACTATTATGAAAAAACTCAGGACAGTGTTACACTTTTACTATTTTATGCTTATGTTTATTAAATGTTTTAGTGTTTAGTGTTTAGATGGTTACTGTTGCACCGAGGGACTGAGAGAAATGCAATTTCGGTCCTGTGTATGTCCTGTACATATTGCAGTTCTGACAATAAAGTTGACTTTGACTTTGACTTTGATATCCAATACAGGTTTTAGTCATTCAAGGCAGTCAAATTTGTTCATAACTTTATTATTAGTAAGCCTGAGAGTTACCGGATCCAAGCAAACCAGAATGCACCCTGTCAAAATAAGAGCGTTCCCAGATCCTGTTCTGGCAGGATCCAGCTCAAATGAAGGCCTGGCTCAGTGTCTTGGACCACCAGACGAGTCTCAGCCCCTCAGTGGAGCAGTTCAGTAACGGTCATCCTGCAGCCATGAACAGAGCTGAGTGTGACGAGGACCAGGACATGATGTCAGCGTGGTGCCTGGTGCTCACTGGCTCTGAGCGGCCCGACCCGCAGGGACCCGCAGCAGAGCAAGCGGCCTCCATGACTGGACTGCAGCGTAGGCTGGTCAGAGGTAGGACAGGGTTTTAACTGTTGCTCATATTTTTTTTAGAAAATCAGCCTTGGTCTGGAATTTTAAAGCCTTTTATTACCCTTGGCATTAATTTATGTATCTGTGTAAAATTAATTATTGTTGAATGATTTTTTTCTAATAAGAACAGTCAGATTTGTTTGATTTGTTTTTTATGTAAATTCTTATTTTGTTTCCTCCTCTAACCTTTAACCTCAGAACATAAATAACTCTTTTTTTTTTTTGTCACGCAGGAAACAATTTAAAGGATGTAATTTATATTCCTAACATTTATTTCCTGTTTTTGGTGAAAAACTTGAACATTTCAAGGTTTTGGTGAGGTGCTGATTTCTGGAGCAACATAAAAACTGATATTTTGAAACTGAGATCCATTCCTGTGTTTTCTAAAACTTAATTTTACTTCTTGACTCCCAGTTAAAGCCAACATTTTGTGACATGTAAAGGCTGCATTTATAAATGGTGTTCATTGTGTTTAGGCCAAAATTAAAGATAAAATGTGGCTTATTGGCATTTTTAATGGCATACGGTACCTTGAAATTTACAGTTCAGTACAAGAGGGTGCATCAAGTCATAAAAATAGTAGATGGTTTCAACCAAATTTCCTCAAATTTTACACTTTTAATAATGAGGGTTTTTTTTTTACAGGAAGATAATGTTTTGTTATTCTAACAAGCAGTCCACATACTGACAATGAAATTAGGTCTGATTCTGTCATAGCTTTTCTGCTCAGTGACCTTTTTAATAAAATATTTAACATTGAACAGACCATTTTTACAGGTGTCCCTCAGGGCTGAGTACTTTGTACCTGCTTTTAAATTTACATGAAAGATGCAAGGCTCAAGTGTTGCGACTGTTTTGATGCAACAGAATGAGTCTGTCGGGTTTCAGGCAGGACAGAACCCAGTTTTGCAGGCAACAGTCGAGACTCAGAATTTACAAAAATAAATAATCTTTAATAATAATAATAAATCAAAAAGGATTGACAGGGCAGCAAACTCACAAAACCAGGGAACAGGAAACAGGACAGACTGGCAGGATCAGACAGGACAGACCCAACGACGACACGACCAAGGACAAGACTCACAGACAAACTATATACAGTATACACAGACAAGACAGGACGTGATTACAAACACCTGGGAACACAAGGAGGAAATCAATCTAAATAATTGAAACACAAGGATGCACAGACAAGGGATGCCCACTAGATGGTGACATCCCCACAGAGTCAGTGGAGTTTTATCAGTTCAGTTCAGTTTTTTTAATAGCTCCAAGACCCAACAGAAGTCGGCTCAGGGCACTGTACAAAAACATTCACAGACATTATTAAAGCCAACTAGTAAAAGTTTTCTATCTAAAGAAGCAGCAGATTGTGTTGAATCTTCACGTTGTCACAGTCTCCCATCCTGAGCAAGCACAAAGGAGACAGTGGAAAGGAAAAACTCCCTTTTAACAGGAGGAAACCTCCAGAAGAACCAGGCTGAGGTCAAGTGGCCATGTGCTTCAACTGGCTGGGTTCGAGAGGACAGGAAGTAGAAACAAACAATCACAGAATGACAGGTCCAGGTTTCTAGGAAGAAAGACAAAAAAGACTGTTAAGACAGAAATAATTACAAATACAAACAGGTAGAGTAGAGCAAGTAAAACAGCAGCAGAGTGAGGAATTGTGGTCAGTTGTCCTCCAGCAGTCTATAGCAGCAGAACTAAGGGGTAGCTCAGGAAACCAAAACCAACCCTAACTAAAGGATTTGTCAAAAAGGAAATTTTAAAACTGGACAATGTGTCAGCCTCATCGACAGAAACTGGAAGTTGGTTCCACAAGAGAAGAGTCTGATAACTGAAATATCTTCCTCCCATTCTGCTTTTGGATAGGACCACTGATCCTGTGTCAATTTATAATCTGTATGAAAGTGGACCTGATGTCTTTGTCCTGTGTGTCCCCGTCCAGGTGCCGTCTCGCTGACCGGACTCTACCTGGTGTACGGTTACGGTGCCGCGCTCCTCTGCAATCTGATCGGCTTTGTCTATCCAGCTTATTATTCGTAAGTTTTTTGTGTGTGTGTGTGTGTGTGTGTGTGTGTGTGGTGGGGGGCTGATTTCCTCAGTTTTGAGCCCCTTAACATCCCAAAGGTGCAGGCAGACTGTAATTCCACTCGAACAGTTTAATAATGAACAAAAACCAGGACAGGACACGAGTGTTCTGATGGTGTCGCAAAAGTGTTCAGAAGAGAAGCCGAGGAAAAAGAACGAGACAGCAGTTTAGAAAAAGTTAAAAACACGACTGGAAAACTAAGAAAAATCAACACAAATAACAAAATAACACAAAAACCCAGGAACCGTGACAGCAAACACCTGTCTGTGTCAGTTTTAGCTAAATGGATCATAGACCATTGTACAGGTTTTAACTAAACTCTCAGACAGTAATCACTGAGTGTACAACTCAAAATGATTAACTTTTCCATTTCAAGAAGTGTTTGTCTGTTTTCTGCCAGATTTCTCATTTCTAGTTTTTTAATAACCAAAAATATTTGTGAGAATCGTCCTTTATTCCTTTTAATGAACAGGTGACATCAAGTGCAGGTAGATGATTTGAAATTCTGGAAAAAACAGTCGCCTCTCAACTCCACCTCCATTTAACAGATAACAGTCTGTACGAACAGTTTCAGTCTGGTTTCCGCCCCGGTCATAGCACAGAATCTGCTCTCCTCAGAATCACCAACTCCCTTCTCATGGCGGCTGATTCTGGTTTACTTTCCCTCCTAATCCTCCTCGATCTCAGTGCGGCTTTTGATACCATCTCCCACAACATCCTCCTCCATAGACTTTCGTCCATTGGCATCACCCACACACCCCTCGCTTGGTTTCAGTCCTATCTCTCTGGCCGCACCCAGTTCATCAAACTAAAATCATTCAGATCCCATTGCTCTCCTGTGACCTCAGGTGTGCCCCAAGGCTCTGTCCTGGGGCCTCTTCTTTTCATCATCTACCTTCTCCCCCTTGGCCATATCTTCCGTAAATTTAACATCCATTTCCATTGTTTTGCTGATGACACCCAGCTCTTTTTATCCACTGCACCTGACTCTTCACTGCCTCCCTCCTCCCTCACTTCCTGCTTAGCTGAAATTAAATCCTGGTTCACGTCTAACTTCCTGAAATTAAACAGTGATAAAACAGAGTTCTTACTCATTGGTACTAAATCCACCTTATCTAAAGTTAACAGTTTTTCCCTCAATATTGACAACTCCTTGGTTTCTCCCTCCCCTCACGTTAAGAGTTTGGGTGTCATTCTCGATAGCACTCTCTCTTTTCACTCTCACATCAATAGTATCACCCGGTCTGCTTATTTCCACCTTCGAAACATCAACCGTCTCCGTCCATCCCTCTCTCTGAACTCTGCTTCCATCCTGGTCCACAGTCTGGTCACTTCTCGAATTGATTACTGTAACTCTCTCCTTTTTGGTCTGCCTCACAAATTAACCCGTAAGCTTCAATTGGTTCAAAACTCAGCTGCCCGCATCATTACCAAAACCCCCTCATTCCACCACATCACCCCAGTTTTGCAGCAACTCCACTGGCTTCCAGTCACATTCAGAATTCAATTTAAAATCCTGTTATACACTTTCAAGGCTATTCATAGCCTCGCCCCTCCTTACCTGTCTGATCTCCTGCACATTACCACCCATTCACGCTCCCTTCGTTCTTCCTCTTCCATCCACCTTAACGTGCCTCTTGTCCGCCTCCGCACCATGGGACACAGAGCCTTTTCTCACTCTGCTCCCCAACTCTGGAACGCTCTTCCCCCAGACATCCGTAACATTGACTGCCTTCTGACCTTCAAATCAAAACTCAAAACTCATCTGTTCAAGTTAGCCTTCTCACTTTAATTTTTCTTTTTATGTAGTTATTTTATATATTTTCTTTTTTGTGTGTTTTTTTAATTGATTTTAATTTTTCTTTTTACCGGTATATAGTTATTTTATACTGTTTTTATTGTGTTTTTAATGCTGTAAAGTGTCCTTGAGTGCTTTGAAAGGCGCTACCAAATAAAATGCATTATTATTATTATTATTATTTAATTTCCTTTAAAGGCACAGTCTTCTTTTTGTCTGCAGGATAAATGTCCTTTGGAACGATAAACTGTTGTGTAGACAATAACAGAAGCAGAAAATCAAAGTATTTGACGTAAACCT
The DNA here is from genome assembly GCA_038048925.1 of Garcialebias charrua. Taxonomy (NCBI): domain Eukaryota; kingdom Metazoa; phylum Chordata; class Actinopteri; order Cyprinodontiformes; family Rivulidae; genus Garcialebias; species Garcialebias charrua. The sequence goes on from JBBPBX010015086.1 coordinate 23,274, forward strand.
CCTCGTTTGTAGACCAGTCCTGGTAGAACTGCTGTCTGAGGCTTCACGTGAATCTGATTTCCTGCAGAATCAAAGCCATCGAAAGTCCGTGCAAAGAAGACGACACAAAATGGCTGACGTACTGGGTGGTGTACGGCGTCTTCAGCCTGGGCGAGTTCTTCTCCGACATTTTCCTCTACTGGTTCCCATTTTACTATGCCTTCAAGGTGAGAACACACCTCTGAACCAAACAAGCTGCTTCAAAACCAATAAAGGAAATTTGGGTGACAAACAAGTAATGTTTCAAATCACTGATTTTCTAAATTTAACCTTTGCTGCTGTTCTTTTGTTTCAAACTGTACCATCCTCTGTCTACTAAGATAGTGGGATGAGATGAGATAAGATGAGATGGGAATGCATGAGATGAGATGAGATGAGATGAGAAGATGAGATGGGATGAAATGAGATAATAGATTATATAATATTGTATTAGACTAGATAAGATGAGATGAGATGGGATGGGATGAAATGAGAAGATGAGATGCAATGAGATGAGATGAAATGAAATGATATAATATATGAGATGAGATGGGATAAGATTATATGAGATTAGATTAAATGAGATTAGATTAAATGAGATAAGATAAGACGATATAAGATGATATAAGATAAGATTAGATTAGATGAAATGTGATAGGATGGGAAGGGATGAGATAATATATTAGATGAGATGAGATGGGATGAAATGAGATAATATATGAGATGAGATAAGATCATGTGAGATTAGATAAGATGAGATGACTCTCCCTTAGAGATAGGGTGAGAAGCTCAGTCATCCGGGAGGGACTCGGAGTAGAGCCGCTGCTTCTCCACATCGAGAGGAGCCAGTTGAGGTGGCTCGGGCATCTGGTTAGGATGCCTCCTGGACGCCTCCCTGGGGAGGTGTTCCGGGCATGTCCCACCGGGAGGAGACCCAGAGGAAGACCCAGGACACGCTGGAGGGACTATGTTTCTCGGCTGGCCTGGGAACGCCTTGGGATTCCCCCAGAGGAGCTGCTCCAAGTGGCTGGGGAGAGGGAAGTCTGGGCCTCCCTACTTAGGCTGCTACCCCCGCGACCCGACCCCGGATAAGTGGACGAAAATGGATGGATGGATGGATGGATGGAGATGAGATGAAATGAGATGGGATGAAATTAGATAAGATAAGATGAGATAAGATTAGATGAGATGAAATGAGAGACTATGAGATGAGGTGAGATGAGATTATTTGAGATGAGAATAAATGAGAAGAGATAAGATGAGACAAGATTAGATGAGATGAAATGAGATAATATATGAGATTAGGTGAGATAAGATTATATGAGATGAGATTAGATAAAATGAGATTAGATTAAATGAGATAAGATAAGATGATATAAGATAAAATTAGATTAGATGAAATGTGATAGGATGGGAGGGGATGGGATGACATAATATATTAGATGAGATAAGATTATATGAGATGATATGGGATGAGATGGGATAAAATGAGATGGGATGAAATGAGATAATATATGAGATTAGATAAGATCATATGAGATTAGATAAGATGAGATGGGATGAGATGAGATAAACTGAGATGGGATGAAATTAGATATGATAAGATGAGATAAGATTAGATTAGATTAAATGAGATACTAAGAGATGAGGTGAGATAAGATTATATGAGATGAGATTAAATGAGAAGAGATAAGATGAGATAAGATTAGATGAGATGAAATGAGATAATATATGAGATGAGGTGAGATAAGATTATATGAGATGAGATATGATGAAATTAAATGAGAAGAGATCAGATGAGATAAGAGAAGATGAGATGAGATGAAATGAAATAAGAGAAGATTAAATGAGATCAGATGAGATTAAATAAAGCGAGATGAAATTAGATTAAATGAGATGAGATGAGATGAGATAAGATAGAACTTTATTGATCCCGCAAGATATTGGTATACTAAACCTCTAAATCTCCCAAAACACCCAAATTTACACATCAGGGTAAATTTACACACCATCCAAACTGCAACAGACACCTAATAAAGAACTAGTTCTGGCTAGAGTTTCCAATGTTCTTTTTTATTATATTACAGTATTATTATTGTTGTTGTTGTTCTGTGTACTCTTAGTGTCTATTCCTGTTGTGGTGCATGGCCCCTGTCGCATGGAACGGTTCCCAAATCCTTTACAACAAAGTAGTTCGGCCTGTTTTCCTCCGCCATGAGGCTACGGTGGACAACATGGTCAGCGACATCAGCAGGAAGGCCATGAGCGCTGCCGAGAACTTTACCAGAGAAGGTTCAACCAGTGGTGAAGAAAAAACTTCTCCTTTTTCTTCGGTTGTTAGAGATTAATACTCTTTATCTTTCCTGGTTTCTCAGTTCTGTCCACTCTGGTGAAGACCAAAGCTCTGGTGGAACCAGCACCGCTGATCTCTCAGTCTGAAACTAAGAGTTTGCAAAGTTCATCTGGAAGAACATCGGCAGCTACAGCTGCTCCATCGCAGCTGAGCGAAAAAGGAAAAACTGTGAGTAAAACACACATTAATATATAGATATTAATTCCTTGTTTTAACTGCTAACATTTCTAACAACTCATTTACAAAATGTTCATTTTAAAAAGAATAATAATAATAAAAACAAAAACAAAAACTACTAATCCTGCTGTTTTTGCTGTTCCAGCCTTTCCTTGGGTAATGTTCGGTAAGTCAGCTGGTTTGATTTGTAACGTAGCAAATTATTGAACATAAATTAAACGTGATGTAATAAAACTCTAATCAGCTGCAACATCGTATTGTGCCCTACAACTCATCAGATTTAACTGTAAATTTTAAAAGTAGGGGACTGAGTGCTCACCCATGAGGGACGCCTTTATATTGATTTTAAGTCTGAATTTAATTTAATTTTGAGCTGATTTTGTGTCTGGCAGGTTATAAAAGACAAGAAACAAAAGGCTATTTTCATATAATTTATTGCTAAAAAGTGTAAAATTAAACATACAGTATTTGTTCAAGAAAATACATTATACAACAAAATACAGTACAGTACAGTGTTTTATTACAATGATTGATACTTTGAATTATTTAGCAACTTTTTCCAGTAAAACTGTTTGCTTTACTAATGAATCCAAAAATAATAATAATAATAAAATAACTCACAATCTAGTTTGTTTATGTTTTTCAGTCTGTCCGGTAGCAGCGGAGGAAGAGGAGGAGAGGACTTTTCTCTTCAGAAAGTGCTTCTTACGTCTAAGAGACTGAGTTTATTTCTTTGTTTTCTCACAGCATCTCTGATCCCTGTCTCTTTATTTTTATTTATGGTTTGAAAATCACTTGTTGGTTTGTTTGTTTGTTTGTTTGTTTGTTTTTAAATATGAAACTTTTGCAACAGAAGGACTGTTTTCTGTTTTTCACTTTGACAGCCAATAACTGACGTGGAAGCTGGAAGTTTTCAGGACTTCTGGACGTGATGTTAAGTTTTATACAAATTCCCAGTTAAAGAGCATGTCGGTTAACCTGATTAAAGAGAAGCAAGTCCCTCAAAACCTTTAGTTTGTGTTTATTTTTGTTATATTTTTCTGATTTGCTGCCCCTGAGATGTTCTCGTTGTGAGTTCAGAAATGACTGATACATACATACATAATGTAAAACCCGGATGCACCAGAACTGTGGTGTTGTAGAAAGGAAGACTTAAGAGAATATGAGGAATGAGAAATGAAAGCTTAAACTGTTTCTTTTCCTAAACTGCACCAAGTATTTCTTGTGTATAAACATACAAAAACTAACATTCAGACCAATATTTGTAAAATTGACAAAGTATTTTTGTGTTGTATAAAGTTGATTAGCCTCGGCAACCATTAAATTACATTCTTCTAACAGACAGATAGAAAAATTAACATAAAACTGTCACAAAGAAACAATCTTTAATTTAAAATATGTATATATAATAATACACCATATTATTTTACATTATTATTGTTTAGCATACACTGTATCTTAGATC
>JBBPBX010015087.1:0-40941 GCA_038048925.1 Garcialebias charrua
AGTCAAAGTCAAAGTCAACTTTATTGTCAGATCTGCAATATGTACAGTGCAGGACATACACAGGACCGAAATTGCGTTTCTCTCAGTCCCTCGGTGCAACAGTAAACATCTAAACATTGAAACACTGAAACATATAATAATAGACATAAGCATAAAAATAGTAAAACTAACACTGTCCTGAGTTTTTTTTTTTTTTGCATAGTGGTATAAAAAAAGAGTATAAAAAGTATAACTAAAATAAACTAAAGGTTTCTAGCATTGACATTTGCAAAGTGGCAAAGCAGCGTATGAGTCAATGTACACAGTATATGTATGAGGTAGTAGTTGATGTTGTTGTAGAGGCAAAAAGTGGCATATGCAGTAAGGCACATTGGGCATCCCTAAATAAGACCGTTCAGAGCACACTGTATATGTACCAGCAGTGGTGTAGATATTAGAGTAGTGTAAATAAATGTAAACAGTAGTAATTACATGTAAGCAGTAGTAATAAAAGTAAACAGTATTAATAAATGTAAACAGAGAATGTAAACAGTATTATGATTATAGGCAGTGATGTAATACAGACATTAGTGCAAGTATGAGAAGTAGTGCAAACTGTATGAGCACATGACCGAGAGTTTAGTGAAAACCCGTTTGGTGACACAGAGTCTAGTGTTAAAAACTTTGTGTTGAGTGATAATATGTGAGAAAGTTTTAGTGTTAAGGCAGTTCAAATGGGAGGGGAGGCAGAGCAGGCAGAGTGTTTAGCATTCTGACTGCCTGATGAACAGAGCTGTCTCTCAGTCTGCTGGTTCGAGCCTGGAGACTCCTCAGTCTCCTCCCTGATGGCAGCAGTCTGAAGCAGCTGTGTAGTGGGTGTGTGGGATCACCTGCCATGCGGTGGGCTTTCCGAGTGAGGCGTTTGCTGTGTAAGTCCTGCAGTGAGGGCAAGGAGGTGCCCACGATCTTCTCAGCTGCTCTCACAATGCGCTGGAGGCTCTTGCGGCAGGATGCAGTACATGCACCAAACCACACAGTGATGCAGCTGGTCAGGACACTTTCTATGGCACCTCTGTAGAAGGTGCTCATGATGGGGGTTGAAGCTCCAGCCCTTTTCAGCTTGCGGAGAAAGTAGAGACGCTGGTGAGCCTTCTTTGCCAGTGCTGCAGTGTTCCTGCTCCAGGACAGGTCCTTTGAGACGTGCACTCCCAGGAACTTGGTGCTGTCTACTCTCTCCACTGCGGTGCTGTTGATGGTCAGAGGGGGATGTTGGGCATCCCTCTTCCTGAAGTCCACAACAATCTCCTTTGTCTTCTCCACGTTGAGAGTGAGATTGTTGTGTCCGCACCACAAGGCCAGGCGGCTCACCTCGTTCCTGTAGTCCGTCTCATCGTTGTTGCTGATGAGACCTACCACTGTTGTGTCGTCCGCAAACTTGATGAAGTGGTTGGAGCTGTACGATGGTGTGCAGTCGTGTGTTAGCAGGGTGAATAGAAGGGGGCTCAGCACACATCCTTGTGGGGCCCCTGTGTTCAATGTGATGGTGCTAGATGTGTTACTCCCGATCCGTACTGTCTGTGGTCTCCCGGTCAGGAAGTCTAGCAGCCAGTTACACATTGAGGTGTTCAGCCCCAGACTGTCCAGTTTAAGGATGAGCTGTTGGGGGATGATGGTGTTAAATGCCGAGCTGAAGTCGATGAACAGCATTCTAACATAGGAGTCCTTCGTGTCCAGATGTGTGAGAGCTGTGTGAAGGGCAGAGGAGATGGCATCGTCGGTTGAGCGATTAGGTCGGTATGCAAATTGGAAGGGATCCAGGGAGTCAGGGAGGACAGATGTGATGCTTTTCATGACTAGCCGTTCAAAGCACTTCATCAGGATGGGGGTGAGTGCTACTGGGCGATAGTCATTGAGGCATGCGGGCGTTGCCTTCTTTGGGACAGGGATGATGGTGGTGGCTTTGAAACAGGTGGGGACGATGGCCTGGCTCAGTGAGATGTTAAAGATGTCCGTGAAGACCGCTGCGAGTTCCCCTGCACAGTCCTTCAGCACACGACCAGGTATGTTGTCAGGACCAGAGGCCTTCCGGGCGTTAATCTTGATGAATGATCGCCTTACGCTGTCTGAGGACAGCGTCAGCACCTGGCCATCAGGAGAGGGGGGGAGTTTATGTGCTGGTGTGCTGTTACTTGCCTCGAACCGAGCAAAGAACTCATTCAGTTCATTCAGCGCAGAGGCTGAGCTGTCACAGGTCTGGGGGGGTGGTTTGTAGTTTGTGATGGTCTGTATACCCTGCCACAGACTGCGTGTATCCCTGCTGTCCTTGAAACGGTGAGCTATTTTCCCAGAATACTGCTTCTTTGCCTTTCTGATGCCCCGGTCCAGGTTGTTTCTGGCTGCCCTCAGGCCCACCTGATCTCCCGCTTTGAAGGCAGCATTCCTGGCTCTCAGGAGTCTGTAAACCTCAGCTGTCAGCCATGGCTTCTGGTTAGCCCGAACAGTGATGGTTTTAAGGTTGGTTACATCATCAATGCACTTGGTGATGTATGAACATACAGTGTCTGAGTACTCCTGGAGACATGTGGTGTTGTTTGTGGTAGCAGCTTCTTTGAACATACTCCAATCTGTGGTGTCAAAACAGTCCTGGAGTGCCTCTGAAGACCCCTCTGGCCACACTCGTATCTGCTTGCGGACTGGTTTTGTGACTTTCACCAGTGGCCTGTATGCTGGCTTTAGCATAACACAGATATGGTCAGAAGCACCAATGTGGGGGAGGGGGATGGCTCTGTAGGAATTTTTCATGGTGGTGTAAACCTGGTCCAGGGTGTTGTTTCCTCTTGTTGCAAAGTTTATGTTTCTGTATGTTTTTGGAAGAACACTCTTTAAATCTGCATGGTTGAAATCACCAGCCGTGATGAGAAAAGCATCAGGATGGGCTGTTTGTTGCTCACTGATGTGCAGATATAGTTCATTTAGTGCCTCACCTCTATCTTTGCTGTTGGAGCTTGGGGGGATATATACAGCAACAATCAAAACAGCTGTAAACTCCCTCGGTAAAAAGAACGGTCTGCATTTAATAGTCATGAACTCCACTAAAGGTGAGCAGTGTTTGTAGACCACAGCAGCATCACGACACCATGCGTTGTTGATGTAAACACAGAGCCCCCCTCCCCATCTCTTACCTCCCTCGAGGGTTCGGTCCGCTCTGTAGCATGTTAGCTGCTCCAGCTGAATAGCATGGTCCAGAACGTTGTTGTTGAGCCACGTTTCCGTGAATACAAACACACAGCAGTCTCTCACAGTCTTTTGTGTCGTTCGCAGCAGGCGTATATAATCCAATTTGTTGTCCAAGGAGCGCACGTTAGCCAGAACCATGGATGGGATCGCCGGCCTGTGTGGGCTAGCTGCTAGCCTCGCTCTGATACCTCCGCGTTTACCCCGCTTCTGTTTTCTGTCACGCCGCTTGTGGCGTTTCCATGGCGGGCGCGGTGAAGCGTCACGCCGCTTGTGGTACTTCCACGGCGGGCGCGATGGAGGGAAGGTCCGGGCTGGCTTCCAGAGCAGCTCGCAGTCACGAAACCGGTCGTTCAAAACTAAAGTTAAAAATGGCAGAATTAAAAAGGGTATAATTGATTATCTAAGAATTATTTTGTGTATTAAAATGAATTAATATTGTCAAGATAGCACACAGACATAACATACAAATTTTAAAGACCTATATGTGGTCCCCTTTAAGTATAGCCCCACCCCCTGCAGCTCCAGCCATATAAATTAGATCTTGCCTCGGTGGAGCCGTTCACTCGCAAATCGCAGATAGCATCAGATAGCAATAGCATAGATATTTTGTTCATTGTTAGCTAGCTAATCAATTATGCCTCGTTCGTGCATCTGTGCCCTACAAGTTCACAAGCTCCTTTTTTGCTAAGAAAATGCGACAGGTCCATTGCATACTTAGTTATCAACGTGATTACTCTATATTTTAATCACCAACACAGACCCCGCATGCGATGTGACCGGGTCGGACCGTGTGCAGCGAGTCCGCTCATCTTCTAAAATAGCGCTTATTATTAAACACATAACAGCGGAGTTATGAATTATAGTTGTGTCCTCAACTTTAAAAACAAAACCAGAGTTGTTTGTGCACTAAAAACAGCGTAACTCTTGGAAAAAGGAGCTGCTGTTACAGCCAGAACTCAGATAAAAACAGAGCAGGTTTACTGGATCTCTGCTGCACCTGTCTGCCTCTCCACACACAGCTCAGGCTGTGAAGAACGATGCCGACCGTCACAGTGGTCACTGTCTGACTCAGAGTCTGAGTCTGGCTCTGGAGGTTCAAATGAGTAGGGCTGGAGAACTCCAATTAGGCTGCCAGCCTTCGCGAACATCTTCAGGGTGCAGGACACGGGCGCAGTACTGCGCTGAAACCACGCCCACGCGCTGACACGCCCCCAGCGTTTCAGACCAGGGCACAATTATGTTTTTTCATTATTTTTGAGACTTAATTTTATAAGGTAAACAATGTTTTTAATCAGTCAGATTTATATGGGTGATTAATAACACATATTTATGCCGTGTGACAAACTCAAAACACACATTTAATTTTACTTTACACGGTCTTTGTTAGTCTCATTCACAGAAGCGGCTCGTCTGTTCTCATCAGACGGTTTCCCAGATGGTTCACACCTGATGAGAACAGAGGAGCCGCTTCTGTGAAGACCTTAAGAAACCCCTACTGTTAAGGTGTGAGGTGTGATTCGTCAATTTACATAGGATGTGTGTGTGTTATCTCAGGTATGTGTGTGTTATCTCAGCCTTCAATTTATATAGGATGTGTGTGTCATCTCAGCCTATTATAACCTCACTCTCACACAGCCTGCTCTTTGAATTGAGAAAGCACTTTGGATGAAGGGCGAAACGTCTTCTGTTACAAATAAAGTCCAGTTGTTTCTGTATTGAACACTTGTTCTGATTTTATCATGTCCTGGATGACTGAGAATCTTCACCAGCATGTTAGACTGGTAACTCTAAAGTGTGTGTGAGGTGTGAGTGAGTGGTTGTTTGTCTCTATGTGTCCCTGTGATGGACTGGAGACCTGTCCAGGGTGTCCCCGCCTCTCACACAGTGATAGCTGGATATGGGCATCGGTGACCCCCGTGACCCAAAAAGGAAGAAGCGGGTAAAAATAAATAAATAAATATAATGGATATATTTCCATGTATCATGCTCTACAATATTAAACAAGAATATTACAAGAATGTGTGCATCACTTTAAATATATATATATATATTTTTTTTTTTACAGTTTTTAAACAAATTTGACCAACATGTCCAATCACACTGGATGGAAAGAGCGTTTACATCAGGGCCAAAAAAACAAAGAGAGAAACTGCTGCCTTCACACATCTCCCCCTACAGGTCACTGTGTGAGTGCAGCTACAGCGTGCGCTCTCAGGACATTATGACCTGCAGTGTCCCCTCAGTGAGGACTGAACTAGGCAAAAGGGCCTTCTCATACTCCGCTCCTGTTTCCTGGAATATCTTGCAAAAAGGTCTGAAGCTCTCGACCTTGACCTCCGTATTGGTTTTAAACATCTGTTAAGTTCATGGGAAAAACCAACGCAGACATGTTCCTGATTTTAGTTTCCTACACCGCCTTATAATTTAGCTGATTTTCTTTCATTTTTTTCTTTCATTTGTTCTGGTCAATGTGTACGCTTTATTTTATGATTGTTTATTCTTGTCCACTGTTGTGTTGTCATCACTCTTTGTTAAAAAAAACAGGTCTCTCTTGTAAATGAGTCCTCGAGGCTCAATGAGACTAACCTGTATAAATGAAGGTTGAATGAATGAAAAATATCATATAGGGACGAATTAAAAAAAATAAAAAAATAAAGGAAAATAATAAACATAAGACATTTTCCTTAAACACGTTCAAAATATTTCTGACAGTTCTACACAAGAACACAAGAACAAAGGTTCTGTGACTTAAAAACTTTACAAAAAAGTTTTAATGGCACTTGTCCGATGTAGAAACACAAACTGATGTATTTCCTCACTATGACTTCTGGATCGATTCCATTTTGTTTAACGAGGAGGGCGTTAAACAAAGAGGACTCAATCCAGAGTCTGTACACACACAAACACCACATGAGGTTTACCAGCAGGTGAGGATGCTGGCGGAGGTGAAGAGGATGATGGGTACTGGGTAGGAGGCACACAGTAGCCCGTGGCGGTAGAAGGCCACCGAGATCTTCTCTCTCAGCTGCTCTCGCAGCGTCATTCTTGTGGGCGTGGTCAACTCCCGGCCATTGGGAAGCGCTGAGCGTCCGAGGGCGAAGCGCCACGGAGCATCCAGGGGCCTTAAAGAACAAATGAGCCAAGAGTTCAATAACTAATCACTTTCAAACCACACAAAATTACAATAAAAGGTTTAGTGCGACAAATTAAAGAACCGTTTTCTTTTTCCAATAATTAAACTCAACTTAGCATCATTTTACATCAGGATCCATTCTTTCAGAAGTCTTTGATTAGAACGGACAAATATGGTCATTATTTTGCTTTGAAGCAAAAATCACACTTTTTATTATTCCATACTGTTATAAAATACCTTTTGAGTGATCGGACCATGCAACTTTCTTACATTATACCAATAAGACTGTTTTAAATCCTTAAATTTATATTCAAAGTACCGGTACATGAAATTTCCATCTCAGAACTGAAGAGTGACTACTTTTTTTTCTCTGACATAACCATAAACCAAAAATCTGCACATTTAAAAATAGTAATCTGAGAAAGTTTGTTAGTTTTTTGTTAATATTTACACCACTGATTAGACATAAAGGGTTACAGTATTGACATTTTATACATACACTTTAGTAAAAGTTATATCAAATAAAATCCAAAGATGCATCAAGGTAAAGATTTTGAATACCGGTACTCATTTTATGTAAAGATTACTCTCATTAATATTTTATGTACAGGTTCCTAAAATGTTCAGCACTGCTGAAAGTGCCATACAGTACTAAAGTGTCTGAGTTTTTCAATCAGTCAACAACAGCTCCCATGAAAACCTGAACGTGAAGATTTTTTTTTTTTTGTATGAAAACACAACTTTTCACATAATCTATATTTGATGATGCAGATTTACAATGCTCAAAAACTTAAAATGGTTTCCTGTGCTCCAGCATCAACGTGTGGCATCCGTGCTGCTGTTCGTGCATATTGTTTTTATACTATTACCGTAGTTCTTAGCGCATTTTTAATGAATGTTTTTCTTAGTTCATATCTTAGATCTTATTACTGTTTTAATTTTAAATTTTATTGTTGGATGTAACTGGGACCCTGTACATAATTTTGTTCCACCACATGCACCACATGTGGTGGAACGACAATAAAGAAACAATGACTCTGACTCTGACTGCACATCTCGCACCAAAAGACTTCTTCAGACTATTTCACTGAAGAAGTCTTTTGGATAAAAGACGAAAAGTTTCACCAATGAAGAACCCGTCCAGAGGACCTGACTCAACCTTGTTAGATTCCTCTACCTGGGTTATCGAGCAGCATCAGGACCCTTTAAGCGAACATCGTCATGTTGTCAAAGTCTAAAGTTCTTAAGTGCAACACAAACTGCAGCCAAGAACACTTTCTCAGTTTCCATCATCTTATCAAGGCAAATCTGGTTCCCCATCTCCATAAATTAAGTCACACATCAGCTCTGTCTGACACCAAACGAGTTGCATACCCGAAGCATTTAGCACGCAGTTGACTAAAAACACTGTTTTTTCTTCAGAGAAGCTCACACTGCCGTCACGTGCTAGACAACACACAACTCTTTCAGACGCTCAAAAGGTGTGGGCACATTCCCAACTGAAGAAAACTTCCCACTTAAAACCCTGTCGTGCTAGAGGAAAAAACAACTTGTGCGTTCCTCGTTTTCCTGGAAGACGGTGTTTATTTCCATGTAGGTGGGAAAGCCAAAAGAGACGTTGGCCAATGGCTTAGCTTTTATTGAGATGCACAAATAAAAACACACTAGTGCTGAAAAGAGTTCATTCTTAATAACATTTTATAGTTGAATTGGATAGTGCAAGTGATTACCTTCCTTTCAGTCTAAATGAATGGAGGGCTATGCTAATGGGGTAGAGAAAATGTCACGATCTGAAGGTGTGGCTAGCTGACTGTGCTCCACACTTGATAAAGTGACAGAACACTTTAAAAATTTTACTAATACAACTACTGTATGCTCAAGTTAAAATAAATATAGAAGACTACAACATCCTTTTGTTTTTGCAGTCATGGCCGCATCATCCATCGCCAACATCGTTAAGAGCTCCCTCGGACCTGTTGGCCTCGACAAGATGCTGGTGGACGACATAGGGGTTTGTGTCCCATTAAGTCTTAATGTTGACAGCCTGATGAAATTAGTAGCTGCTGCACATTTTGTTTGCTCAACAGTCTTTGCATTGTCATTGTATAAAAGGATGTGACCATCACCAACGATGGGGCGACCATCCTGAAGCTGCTGGAAGTGGAGCACCCAGCTGCCAAGGTCCTCTGTGAACTGGCTGACCTGCAGGACAAGGAGGTCGGGGACGGGACCACGTCTGTGGTGAGACGTCAAATCAAATTGAAGTACCGGTAGTAGCTTTTTATGAAAAAATCTAGAGGCAAGCGAAACAAAATCGTTTTCTCTTATTTTGACAGAACACAGCCCATGTTTTGGCCAAAAAAGGTTTGACAGGTCATTAAGGTCACCAACTTATTAAAGTGTGGAAGTTGGCAGAAAATAATTTTAAAAAGTGATGAGTAAAAGACTCTAAGGTTATTTCCACATGGAAATGTAGTTTTTCTTTAATAATCTTAGCAGACTTGGCAGTTTCTGGAAATGTCTTCATTCATCCACACTAAAACGGAGTAAATGACCCAGTCTGCTTTAGTCACCATGCCAGGCCTGAATGTTGGCATTCCAATGCTGCCATGGAAACGCCAAAAACAGGAGACAAAGGTGTGCATATAGTTTGCATGCTGGGTGTGAAACGGAAACGCAAGAAAAAAAAAGAAGCACCCTTGGGTCATCAGTGAGATTAGGGTGAGGCAAGGATACAGTGTGAGTTTAGGCTGACTACGGTACACAAAAAGGCACGAGAGACATTTCCAGAGGTTTTTCTGGCTCCTTTGCGCATGACAAAGGTCTTGTTTTTCTGTTTTTCTTATTTTTATTGTATTATTTTTTTGGTGGGGGGGGATGTTTCTCCCTCGTATTTAAGGCAACTTGTTTAAAAAAACAACAGAATTTTAATGTTGTTTTATTTCAGTGTTTAGTTGCAGTCCACAATCATTCATTCTCCAAATTAAGTCACTTCTGCTACTTAAAAAAATGCTCACCCAAAGTTGAATTAAAAGCTCAATATTATAGTTTGTAAAATAAAGTATTTCATTTGTATATGTTAAACTTTGTGTGTTTAAAGGTCATTCTTGCTGCAGAGTTGTTAAAGAGTGCAGATGAGCTGGTGAAGCAGAAAATTCACCCTACGTCAGTCATCAGTGGATACCGCCTGGCATGCAAGTAAGACAAGTAATAAAAAATGTTTTTTTTTTTTTTACTTTGATAACAATTTTGAAGCCTCATGGAAAAAAGTTGTTCTTGGATCATTATAGAGAAGCAGTGCGCTACATTAATGAGAACCTGACCATCGGGACAGATGATCTGGGCAGAGAATGTTTAATCAATGCAGCCAAGACCTCCATGTCCTCCAAAATCATTGGCGTGTATCCTGAATAAGTCTGGTTCTAGATCAATAGCAAGTATTTTATTCTTTCTCTTTGCATAAAGCAACTTTCTTGCATTTCTCACCTTAACTTTGAGACCCCAGTGATTCAGAGTTCTTTGCCAACATAGTGGTGGATGCTGCTTTGGCTGTGAAGTTTACTGACAGCAGAGGAGTGGCCAAATATCCCATCAACTCCGTGAACGTGTTAAAAGCCCACGGCCGCAGCCAGAAGGAAAGTTTCTTGGTCAACGGATATGCACTGAACTGCACAGTTGGTTCACAAGGTACAGCTGGAAAACGTGGCAGTTTAGCGCTAAACTCCCATTAATTTTGCTGCCATGTCTTTGTTGATGATGTGTGCAGTTATACGCGTGGGAGAAATGAAACTGACTTTGAAAAGGATGAAGTTGCAGTAATGTGTCAACTGTGACGCTTCTTTTGGCCAGACAAGACAAAGAAGAGCTGGGGGAGAATCTTTGTTTATATTTCTATTATTTAAGGTCTATTATGTCTGCAGGAATGGTGAAGCGTGTTTTAAATGCCAAGATAGCTTGCCTGGACTTCAGCCTGCAGAAGACCAAAATGAAGATGGGAGTCCAAGTCGTCATCAACGATCCAGAGAAGCTCGACCAGATCAGACAGAGGTGGGTTATGTTTATTTTATTTTATATATATATCTCTTGTTTGCCTCTCAAGTCCATGCATTTTTAAAGAATCCTCCCATTTAAATTTGCTGTGGTGCTGGATCAATAGCTCATGCAGTGATACGCGTGGGAGAAAACATAAACAGCCACAAGTCAAAGCAGCAGCTTCTCTGTGAGCTGCAGGAACACTGTGCGCTGAATACACTTTGTGCAGAACATGCTCTTCTAGTCTCGCATCATGAATGGTAATGGAACCCAATTATCAAGTTTGTCCATACAACACTGAACCAAGTCGATAAAGTTCTGAGCTTTCAATGCACTTGTGACTTTGCATTTTTATGCATAATTCATTCAACCTTTATTTAGTCAGGTAAATCTTTTGGTAATGGTAGCAACAATAATGCATAATGATGCAATAATGATAATGGTAGCAACGTTTGTTTGTGTGGTTCAGGGAGTCTGATATCACCAAGGAGAGGATCCAGAAGATTTTAGCATCAGGAACAAATGTCGTTTTGACCACTGGCGGCATCGATGACATGTGTCTCAAGTACTTTGTGGAGACCGGGGCCATGGCAGTTAGACGGGTTCTCAAGAAGGACCTCAAACGTATCGCCAAGGCAACAGGAGGTAAGGAGTTATGTTATCAGAGTCAGAGAGTCAGAGTCAGAGAGAGTCAATGAGTATTTATTTATAGAGCTCTTTCTTCCATCAGCTGAAAGGTGCACAAAGTGCTTCACATTACAAAAGCCAAAAACAAAACAATTAAAAATGACAGATTATTAACGGCCCACTTGAATAAAAGTTTTAAGATTAGATTTAGAGCACAGAGTCTGGGTGCAGTAAATAAAAAGGCGCGGTGACCCCATCGTTTGTATTTGGACTTTGGGACAAACAGTAAAGATGTATTTGTTGCTCTTAATGTTCTTTTACAAAAAGCTATTGGCTCAGCCAAACAAGTTAATAACTTTTAAAAGTGAACATAACAATTTTAAACTCACTTCTAAAGGGCCTGGAAGCCACTGAAGATGTTCTGAATTACTTTGAGTCAGTGTTTTAGTGTCACAGCTTCTGAATTTGTGTAAACGTTTTGCACTTGCAGCCACCGTCTGCTCCTCACTGTCTAATCTGGAAGGAGAGGAAACGTTTGAAGCCACGATGCTCGGCCAGGCGGAGGAGGTTGTGCAGGAACGCGTCTGTGACGACGAACTCATTCTTATCAAGAAGTAAGAACGGCCACTGTTCAACTTTATTTATGTGCCACAGGATGTCCAACTAATTTCAGACAGGGACTCTTAAGGTTTTTTAATTTTAAAGATTAGGTTGATTTTCAAAACAAGATGTTTGTTTTTGATGACAACTAAACACAAGCTTCATAACTTGGGCTGTCTTTAGTTTAAATATTGAGTACTGAGTACCAAGGGTTCAAACTTGATAAACCCAGGATGTTTGTTGGGAACTTGTACATCGTTTTATTTGTGCAGTTTTGTCTCTAAATCTCCCGACTTCTCGTCCCCTCAGTACCAAAGCTCGCACCTCGGCCTCGATCATTCTGCGCGGAGCCAACGACTTCATGTGCGATGAGATGGAGCGCTCGCTGCACGATGCTCTCTGCGTGGTCAAGAGGGTCCTTGAGTCCAAGTCTGTAGTACCTGGAGGTGGCGCTGTGGAGGCAGCTCTGTCGATCTACCTGGAAAACTACGCCACCAGCATGGTGAGACAAAAGATGACGAAAAGCTTCCACCTGTCGGGCTTTCTTCATGGAAGTACCTGCTAACGCTAACGTTTTGCTTGTGTTTTCCTCAGGGTTCCAGAGAGCAGTTGGCCATTGCAGAGTTTGCACACGCTCTTCTCGTCATCCCCAAGACGCTGGCTGTGAACGCAGCACAGGACTCCACCGACTTGGTGGCCAAACTTCGAGCCTTCCACAACGAAGCCCAGGTGAACCCCGAACGCAAGAATCTCAAATGGTGAGTTTAGCATCCCTGAACAAAATGTCCACTAAATAAATGTTTCATTCATCTGTACTGTACTGACATTTTAACCTCAAGGTGTTGAATTGTTATATTTTTAAGGAGAATACGGAACAAACTTGACAGATAAAAGTGAAAAACGTGTTTTGAGTTTCACGTCCTCAGATGTTTGATCTCGAACCTATTTGTTCTGTAGGATCGGTCTGGACTTGGTGAACGGCAAACCCAGAGACAACAAGCAGGCTGGTGTGTACGAACCCACCATGGTCAAGACGAAGAGCCTCAAGTTTGCCACAGAGGCCGCCATCACCATCCTCCGCATCGATGACCTCATCAAACTGTTCCCGGAGCCGAAGGAAGGCGGGCAGTCGTACAGAGATGCCATTGAATCCGGGTCTCTAGAGAACTGAAAAAGTCTGACCGGTCCGGTTCAATATCTGTATTTATAGGTTAAGCTTTTCATGGCTGCTGCGTTTACTATAGGCGTGCACTTTGCCCATTCACTGTTCTCACACACACCCCATCGTCTTTTGAGCTTCTGAAGAACGTTTTGTTTATGGACACATAATAAAGCTTCAGTGGTTGTAAACGACTTTTTATTTGTTAAACTAATTATGTTAGCTGTAAATTGATCGAATCACAGGAAAATAGTAACAGGAAGCACAAGCCTGTGAATTATGGCACTTTGAGGTTTGAGCAGATTGTACAACTTGTGAAAAGAAACTTCACAGCAGTTTGGGAATGTCGGTATAAACTTGATCCATTGAAAGCTTTAAAACAATTACACCACCTACAATTTTTAGTGTTCGTTAAATGCATCTGTGTTAGTACCTAAAAGCTAATTAAAAAATACAGAAGTGTCTTTGCAACAGGTAATATCGGTTATCTACATTTCGTAACAGAACTTTGTTCTGTGTGTAAAGGCTGCATGTAACGGTATACACATTTACATAATTTGCAAAGCAGGATATAAACCTGAGAAATTAAAATTCACCGTAAAGTGAAAAACAATACCTTTTTAGCACAGCAGCTAGAAGGTAAATGCACTTTCAACTATTCACTGTAAACAATACGAGTTGATTATCCCTTCATTAAAATAAATCGTGTACAATCTGTGAGGTTTCATCTCAGATCTTCTCCACACACATGGCGATGCCCATTCCTCCTCCGATGCAGAGGGAGGCCACTCCTTTGCTTCCTCCAGTCCTCTGGAGTGCATGCAGCAGGGTCACCAGCACTCTGCTGCCAGACATCCCAATGGGGTGACCCAGAGAAATGGCCCCGCCGCTCACATTCACCTAAAAACAAAAATAAAATCAACAAAAAAGATGAATCTTTTAGTTGCTGTGATGTTTTAAACAGGAGGTTGTGATAAAACTTGTTACCTTGTCTTGATTTAGTCCGAGCTCTTTGATCACAGCGACCGACTGTGCAGCGAATGCTTCATTGATCTCAAACAGATCAACCTGATCCAGTTTCCATTCTGCTTTCTCAACCTGAAAGACGGTAAAAACTAAACAAACAGAAAAGCACCGGTGTTCTGACATGTTCCATTTGATCATGTGAACTCACCGCTTTCCTGATGGCTGGTATCGGCCCAGTTCCCATGATGGAAGGATCAAGGCCTGCTTGAGCCCACGATACTATTTTAGCCATGGGTTTTACCCCCCGCCTCGCCGCCTCTGATTGGCTCATTAGAACAGTAGCGGCTGCTCCATCATTTATACCTGGAAACAAAAATAAAAACGGCTTTACGTTTGTTTTTCTAACGACCCATGATTCATGAGCTGCTTCGCAACCTGAAGCGTTTCCAGCTGTGACGGTGCCACTTCCATCTTTGATGAAACATGGTTTGAGTTTGGACATGCTCTGAATGTTGCTTCCATGTCGAGGGAACTCGTCCACCTTCACCTCAACTGGACCTGCGGAAACAAAAACAAAAAAAAAATCACATCCCTGACAAGAAAGGCGAACAATTAAGCTAATAAATAAAATGTATTTACCTTTTCTGGATGGCACCATGATGGGGACAATCTCCTGATCAAAATGTCCAGCCTTCTGTGCTGCCTCCGTTTTGTTCTGCGACCGGACAGCAAACTGGTCCTGCTCCTCTCGACTGACGCCCCATTGCTTCGCCACGTTCTCAGCTGAGATTTATAATGAAAACAAATATTAATGGATACACCATCATGCACAGCATTAAAGGAGCGAAACTATTCCACACGTATACCTGTAATTCCCATATGGTAGCCATGGAAGGCATCCGTCAGGCCGTCTGCAACCATGGAGTCCTGCAGTGGGGCGTCACCCATTTTCACCCCTGCTCTCATGTGCAACGTGTGAGGAGCCTGAGTAGACGGAGAAAACACAACTAAGACTTCAATCTCGTATTCTTCTCAAACGCTCTGATTGTTACTAACCCTGCTCATGCTCTCCATGCCCCCTGCCACAACAACAGTGGCCTCTCCAGCCTGGATAGACTGAGCTCCCAGACACACCGATTTCAGCCCAGAGCCACACACCATCTGGCAGCTCCACGCGGGGACAGAGTAGGGGATACCTGCCTCAACGCTGGCCTGCCGGGCTGCATTCTGCCCTTCGCCTTAAAGAAATGTACAGAACTGTTATAGTGACACAGGTTGAATGTTGGTGTGACCCCATGAGATTTTCTCATCTTTTACCTGCTGTTAGGACATGTCCAATGATAACCTCGGAGACCTCATCCGGCTTCAACCCAGCCCGTTTCAGGACATCTTTGATAACAGCTGAACAAAGGTCACGCAGGGGCACCGTGGACAGAGTGCCATTCAAGCAACCTGTGTAAAAATGACACAATTATACTTTATGTAAAATCTCAGTTTGCAGTTTTTCTATAATAGGCCTATTTAAATGTAGCCTGGCCCTCGCCTTCCTGCACAGCTACGCTCAATTCTCATTTCCAAGCGAAGTGAAGGACAGGGTCTGGTTACAACCAGGCTAATTTAAATGTAGTCAGAGACGAAATGTTCTTTGAAATGTCTGCGTTTGTTTTAGAGTGGATACAATTTTCTCCACTGCTTAAATGTGACATCATGTTGCCACAAAATGCATCTGTTTAATTAGCAATTATAGTAATTAATTACCCATGCAAAAATGTCCATCTGGTAAAACAAAATCTAAAATAATTGTAGCCGATAAGATTTTGTGTGCTATTTAATTTTGGAACATTTATAAATTCAGTATAAATCTATTTAGGCTCTAAAACTCCAATTAATGAGTAAAGTGGAAAATAAATACTTTAGCTAAAAGGCTAACTCTGACAAAGTATAACATTTAAATTTTGTTTTGTCAACAACTTAACAATTCCTAACATTTCTATGGAAGAGCATTGCATTCACCCAACATTTTTTTTTACTCATTATCTCATAATTATGAGATAGTATCTCATAATTATGAGATAAGATGTCATAATTATGAGATATCTCATAATTATGAGATGCTATCTAGTAACTCATAATTATGAGATATTATCTCATAATTATGAGAAGATGTCATAATTATGAGATAATACAGTATCTCATAATTATGAGATATGTCATAATTATGAGACAATTCTCATAATTATGAGATAAGATGTCATAATTATGAGTTACTAGATAGTATCTCATAATTATGATGTCACAAGTATGAGATAATATCTCATAATTATGAGATCAGGATCTCATAATTATGAGATAAGATGTCATAAGTATGAAATAATATCTCATAATTATGAGATCAGGATCATATAATTATGAGATGAGTCAAAAAAATTTTTTTGGGTGAATGCAATGCTCTTCCGTACATTTCTATTTGGCAATATAAATTATTGTAGATACCCTGATGCATGCTCAATAATCCAGGTAGAAAAATCTAAAAAAGCTAAGCCTGGTCCTCTGTACATTCATAAAACAAAACAAAGCAAAAAAAAAAAAAAAAGTTTTGTTTTTTGAATGTCCAGAGGACCAGACTTAGCTTTTTTAAATTATTGTAGAGTTTCTGTCAAAGTCTAAGATTAAAAACTCGCTGTAAAATTATAGATTTGACAAAAAAAGGAAAATCAATTCATTCATACCTAGGGGGAAGATTCAGACGCACGCGTCATGTTTTAAGCAGCCAATAGGAGCAGGCTCGTGCTTTGTGGCACTATGACTGTCAACCAATCAGTGGCCAGAGATTGCCCCGCATGAAGAAACCAACCAATCAGAGCTCACCAAGAACTGCGTGTTAAACTAAAAGGATAACCACTAAATAATAAAAACGCAAAAAGAAATCACTAGTCTTAGGCATTCGTGTGACTATAAACGAAAATATTTAACAAAAAAATAATGTAATTTCTTGTGCAGATCCTTTCAGAAGTCGCATGCTAGACTACAACAAAAAAGACTACAACAAAAACAGAGGCGGAAGTAAACACACTTCTTAATCGATGACAGTGGAACTTCAGTGAGATTTGGTTTTACCTATTGGAGTCCGTGCGGCAGAAACGATGACAACAGGCTCAGAAGTCATGCTGAAGGCCGCAGGTTGAAGCTGGAGTATCTGATCAGTCCTGTTCCTGTCTGTTCACTGACAATCTGTTCAAGTACAGCGTGGACTGCACGTCACGTGGGCACCACAGCGCCACCGTGTGTTTGGGAGGATCTACTGCTGCCAAAACAGCTAAAACCACTTTCCACACGTTTGTTTTTAATGTAATGACTTTTAAAGGGTAAGTTATGGATGGAATGAAATAGAATAATTTTAATAACAGGATTCACTCTATAGTATTAAAAATGTTTTATTGGTATTTGGTCAGTACATGAAAAGGGCTCAAGTCAGTATAATATGAACATCACGTATGAACTACTCACAATTCAACAGAATCTTTTAAGCAGAATTTTTGCCAATGAAAAATAAAAACTGCACCAAAAAAATAATCCCACAGGCCAACATCTAAAAATGACCTTGTTGAATATTGTGAAGCTACTGAAATTGTGATTTTATTGACTTGACTCGGGTTACAACACCAGATGTCTGATATCAGCGTGAAGAGCTCAAACACCATGGATGTGCTCCAATAAACAAGAATAAAACTTTTGTTTTAAATCCACACAATTCAAATTCAGCATGAACCTGTACGGTTCATATCCTCATTAAGCAACATAAATGTGACAAAGGCATCACAATAGGCAAAAGGACAAGGATGTTGTATTACAGACTATGCATTTGCTGCCATATTTGTGTACAAAAAAAAAAAAAAAGACATGTTAAAGTTTATTACAAAGCTGCACCGTCGCTCATGCTCGAGTCCAGGCCGTTCTGAGCATGGCGTGACCCTGCAGTCCTGGTGCCCTTGGTTACCAGGGCAGCCTTGTCCTCATGGGGATCGGCGGTGGAGTCTGTGTCGTTCGAGTGCTGAGTCAATGACGTCTCGCTGCCTGTCGGAGAGTCCATGCTCTCGTACCCAGCACACAGCCGGCTCCCGAAACCCCCAGGTCCCCCAACTCTCCCTGAAGCAGTCTGACTGCCTGGCACCTCCTCTGAGTGGTTGGAGAGTTTGGTCTCAGCTTCACTGGGGCTAGAGACAACAGGGGACATTGGAAAATCTTCCTCAGCACTGCTGACCTCCCGGTAAAGCGTGGGTGTGGTGGTCTCACTCCTTTGGGATGAGTTGCCATTGCTTGGACCGTTGGCGACCCTCCCGTAGTCTTTGATTGGTTCAGAGGGGACACTGGTCTGCTCTGGCTGAGCGAATGGTTCAGCGGAGGAGCTGGAAGCAGCGGGGGAAGTCCTACTGGGTCCTGCTCCAGCTGACTGAGACTGAGACAGCAACTGACGGGACTCCTTCAACTGCTGCTGCAGGACCAGGATGGTGCTTTGCATTCCCTCAACCTCCTCGTCTAGCTGGATAATAAAGTCATTTAGCTCTGGGAAAAGAATCCAGAAAAGCACAAGTTAAAAATGTATTAGAAATGCAAAAATAACAAAAAAAAAAAGAAGACGCACAAATCTCAAAAATGCACAAATTTTATATTTAATGATGTTGTTAAAGGTGCACTCTGCAGTTTTTGTAGAATGCAGGACTTTCTGGTCCCTCCCCCTCAGAGCCATATATGGCTCTGCTCCCCCTTGCTCTCGCTGAAATTCAGCTCTGCCTTCTTAGCTCCGCCTCCACTGCATGTCCTGTGACAGCCGCTGCGAAATTTCTGTGTTTATATGTTAATAAAACGTTCTAAAAAATAAAATAAAAACATGGAGCGCTGGTCCAGCACACCAGAACACCAGGAAATCTGCAGAGCCTCGCGCAGCCACGTTGAACCCGAGTTTAATTCGCTCGTGACAAATTCATTCATTTCCTCATTTCAGTCATGGAGTCAGCGGAGGAGGAAGCGATCACTTGACTTTTGGCAAAAAAACAAAAGAAAAGTCCAGATCAGGGATGAAGAAGGGGAATTTAATACATTTGTGTCACATACAAAACAGTTTTGCATCGCTTTGCAATCCTTTGAACGAGAACGTGCGCGGCCGCTGGGGCTGGGACAGGCGGGGGCGTGGGTTAGGAGCGTGAGAAGTGAGAAGCTCTGTTTTTATTGGCTGGTTAAAAACTCTGTTTTTATTGGCTGGTTAAAAACTCTGTTTTTATTGGCTGGTTAACGGCGGGTCACTGTGGCTTTTTAGAAATGCTTTTAGTAACACCTGGAGAAGCAAGGGGACTATAGTTTTTTTCAGAGATTACTTTGTCTAACATCAGTCTGTCAGGAGATAGTGACAGAGTGAAGAAATATGTTAAAAATATATTTTTAGAAAACTTACAGACTGCACTACAGAAACTGCAGACTGCACTACAGAAACTGCAGACTGCACCTTTAATGAAGTTGTTTCGTTCAAAAATGTTGTCTGACTGATTGGTGATGACATATTTCCGCCCTGGGGGCATAAAAATCTTTGCCCATAGACTCTTGTTAAAAGTTTACATGCGCAGTAGCTCCTCTTCAACACAAGATATAGGACATTCTGGGCGCACCTCTCCTGCGCCCAGAGCTGAACGTGTGGTACGGATCATGCTTCCGGTGTTGGAACAGACCGTGCTGTGACACTCACAACTTGGCTAAGTGTATGAGGCTAGCTGCTGCAGGTAGGCTCTAAGCCATTGAACGCCCTTTATCTAATGCATATGTTGCATTTCTGACTGATATGCCTCTCAACTTTTAGATAAATAAATAATAAATAAATTGCTGTATGTTGTCATTGTTGTATGTCCCATACAAAGACAAAATTGGCTCTCTGCATTTATGCTGGTGAAGATTCTCAGTCGTCCAGGACATGATGAAATCAAAAAAGGCGTTCAATACAGTCCAGTTGATCCTGTATTGAACGCCTTTTTTGATCCCTCTGCATTTAACCCATCGCACCTGGGATACACCCAGGTGGAGCAGTGGGCAGCTATGCAAGTGCCCAGGGAGCAATTGGGTGTCCTGCTCAGAGACACCACGAGATGTGCAATGACCGGGGATCAAACCCAGGACTTTCGGGTCCCAAGTCGGCTGCCCTGCCCCTACACCATCTCGATGTCTCAGTTTGTGAATTAAAAAAAAAAACCTTCAGCTGACTGTGTATTTTAAAAGTGGGAACTGGTGATTTTTGTTTTGTTTCTGGAGCTAGCATGCTAGCGTACATGTTACTGTACAGTATTGGGCTCTGTGAAAAATCAGTGCTATTGCTACATTTATTAATAGCTCCTAATGTTAACAGTGAATCATTTAAATGGAATGAATTGAAATTGTGAAATGCTATTGCTATCCTATCATTATTATTATTGCTAAATAATAAAAAAGAAGATGCACAACTCTCTTATGCTCTTACCATCTTGACTGCTCTTGAGCTCCTCGCTGTACTTCTTCTGCAGGGCCAGCTCGGCCTCCAGCTGAGCGATGCGTCCCTGCGACAGCTGACGTCCCAACTCCTGGTTCTCTTGAATCAGCATGCGACATTTGGCCATCAGCTTCTTCCCAGTTTGGCTGTAAGGGAAACAAGTCTCACATCACACAGTGAACCAGGAGACAAATTCAACAGGCAAATAGAAATTATTGATCGGGTTTTGCTGCTCGACCCTCTTCCAAACTTAGCAAGTCAGCAGAAACCCTTTAAAGGACTAAAAAAAATAGATTTTAAAAATCTGTCAGATTTGCAGGCATTGTAAAAATCAACAAAAGCCATCTGACAAAGAGCTGTTAAGTAATTATGTTTAAATGACCTAAATAAAAATTATTTTAACACAGAAAATGACAGTTATTAAAAATGGAAGCATTACTGTCTACAATGTGGTCAAAACTCAAACACGTGACAGATTTCTATAAAACAAAAGGCCTGCACCGTTTGACTTCAACTTACCATGATGCTCATGGAAGAACTTTATAACATACAAGTACTGATTGAGTGGGCACCAAATAAAAACGTTAAATAACTATCAGTAAAGAATAAGCACAGAGCACATTGTTCTGAGACAAGAAAACTATCGAAATATCCGAGCAGCAAACAGAAAAGGTGCGGTTTGAAAGAGTCCTCGACTCAAATACAAAGATTAAAAGTGAACAACATTCAAATACGTAGTTCCAGATACTTGTTGCTCAACAATTAGAACAGTTTGGTCCACCTTTAATTTTACATTAGCAGTTACTGATGCTGCCCTAACCAACACATGCCACAAGGACACGGAAAGATTAAACAGAACAGCAGCTACGGTACATCAAATCAAACCTGTGGAAGTAAAAATAAATAAATGACCAAGAATATTTGTCTATATTGTAATTAGAATCAAATCACAAGTTTCTTGATTGTTTTACTATGCAGCTCCTAAAATAAAATAAAAAGTGCCTTCTCTTTAGCAGAATAGCTGTGCATTTTAAGTGAACACTTTTGCATTTCTTTCTCACTTAGGTGAAAGATGTGAACATAAATCTGGTTTTGGGAAAACTCAGCCTAAGGCACAGCTGGGCATGAAGCAGTCAACATCTGTGCCACACAGAAGGTAAAGCTTTAAATCTGCAGGAGAGATGGGTCAATCACAAAAATACACAAAATACAAGAAATTCATCGTCTCAGAACACGACTTCTCATGGACATTTGCACTCACAGTTTGGTAACAGGACTCTGAACACCTACGGCAGTGTGCGTCTGAGAAGTTTAGTGCGGTTGCATTCATCGCCAAAAAGGTGTGCAAACATTTTCACAAGAAGGGCCAATCATGTCTCCTGCTTTACACACTGCAGTAAGCGTTTGTATCAAAAGAACGAGCTCAAATTAAACGCCAATAAAAAGAAACAATTCACAAAACAAAACATGTAAATACACTCTACCGTGCGTAGGCACGAGCGAACGGACCCGCGTGCCTGAACCACCGGTTGTGGACCGAGGAGCTGGCTCCGCTCACAGTCTTAATGTCATTTCTAGTGTATCTTCACCGAAAGGTCTTACTTTTAGTCTTAGAAGTGTTTTCATGTGGCTGAAATGTGTCTAGACTGTCCCAAAAGTCTTTACACTTCTCAGGGAGACTAGCTGGTTGTGTGTGATGTGATCCACTGTTAAATGCTTTTATAAAGCAAGAATAGGAGTTGTCTTTAAATTGCTGTTTTAGGCTGGGGAGGGTCCCTGCCTGACACAACCTCCCCCGTAATCTCTTTATTTAATATGTGCACTGTCTGCTTCAGGGAGGGCATATCCACGGAGGAAAGTGAGTGACCACCTCTTGAGAACAGTCCGGACTCCTTCAGGCCCTTGGACGGTGAGGGGATATGCTGAAACACAAGTGTCACCTGACCATATTGTCTTTTCTTTTTTAGGTTATGTGATATGTAGCTGGCACAGTACAAGAGAACAAAAACACTTTTGTTTCTGCAGTGACTGGCTTTCTGTGAAGTCTGAGTCTCGTGAAGAGTACAGCATTTTGTCAGCCTTCCCCCCCCACCATTGTTCCTGCATGCCTGCAGAGTGTGAGGGTGGGGGGGCGTGAGGAAGTCTTGCCTTTTTGAAGGGGGGAGTTATTTTGATGGTCTTTACCTATCAGGCGTAAATTTCCAGGCACTCAGTTCATTTAGGGCCTGCTCCAGTTTGTCTTTAGTCTGTTCCAGTTCAGCCTTCATTTTGAGGAAAAACAAGTTGATGGCTGGATCCACCATGGACGACCGCAGCTGGGCCACACTCGGCTGCTGGACTTGCTTGAGGTACTGAATCTGGGTCTGCAGGATGCGACAAAATACAAGTTAGTGGTTGGTAAGGTGTTCTTGTCTTTGTGATAGCATTTGATTTGGTGGCTTAACTTAAAAAAAAAATTCTAATTAAGGAAAATTTGAGCACTCCAAAGAATAAAATTCTCATTATTTTGGGGCCAAATTGTCATTTCAGATGTTAAAAAATATTCTGAAGCTAAACTTACCAGCAGGATCAGAGCTCATAAGTTTTGACAACTTTAGAAGCATTTTCTTTTTATGAAAAAATAACTAAGATTCATAAAAAAACAACAACTAGTGTAGCACATCGATAATTTACTTCAACACTTTTGAGTTTCAAGTTAAAGAGCCAGGTTTCAAGTTTAAATATCCACTTGTGTTGGGCTCTGACAGAGGTGGGTAACATTTTTTCCAAAGGGTCACGTAGAGAATTGGAAATTAAATCGTCTTTCTTACAGACGACCTAGAAGACCATTTTCAGGCTTTGTCTTATTGTAGCATAGTTAGCATGCTTTATAAAACGTGTCTTTCCAGTATACTTTAGGAAGATGAGACATATTCTGTAAACTGGCTCGTGACAATATGCATGTAAGCTTAACGTGTTATACGTTAGCAGAAATATACAAAATAATTTAAATATTTGTGTTTCTAAATCTTTAAACTTCAGTCTAGTTCTGGAAACAGTGGCCTTAAATTTGTTTTTATTTTTGCACAAGATGTTCAATTTAAATATCCTTAAGTCTTTTTGATAAATTGCTGGTTTTGTAACTTTTTTTAAACTAAGGATATTGGGGGTCTGATGTAGATATTCCAAGGGCCACTTTTGGCCCTCTGGCCTTAAGTTGCCCATGTTTGTACTAACACAATTACATGTTAGCACAGTGTGAATGAACTTCTTTTACTTATTCTGTTGACACAAATGTTGATCTGCACTGTTGATGTTCCACCATTTAGTTACTTGTTGCTTGCTTTTATGCAGTTTGATGTCATGAAGTCACAGGTCAATTTCTTAAATTTCTTTGTCTGCAGAAAGCTTGATATACCGTAAACAGAAAAGTAAATTTTGAAGAAAGAAAAAAACTTTTGTAGAAGCATTTATTGGCACAAAGACATAAAGTTGTGACCTAACACAAAAGTAAAGTTAATTTGCAGCAGCCACAAAGTGAGAACTACTGCGGTCTGTGTTCAAAATCCAAACTAAAACAATTTTAGAGCAGCTAATGGTATAGAAAAATAATCATTTGCTGGTACATGAAAGAATAAAAAGTTAAGTTCAATAATATTATTTTTTTTAAACCCATAACAATTCACCCCAATAAATCACTAGGCTTTTATGAAATAACCTACTTAAAGATCCAATCAAAGTGCATCAAGTTACAGAAAAAATGATAATCAATCCACCGCTAAAATGTTTCTTGCCATCTATCCACATTATTCCTGGGGACTCTACGTATAAATGATTATGGTACAACTTCCTGTCAGACACAGGAAGTAGCAGTAAGCATTGGCTAAATGGTAGCAGAGCACAAACTACGGTTTATTTGAAAGTAATTTGCATTCAGTTTAGCAGATGAAACGCTATTTTTGTTTTGTTTACATGAAGAATTCTTATCCGTTCAGATGCGACGGGGCTGAAAAATCTGAAATTGACGAGACCACCCAAAATGCTGGATGTGGACGGTGGACAGAGGAAAATCTGCATCCTACTTTGTGGCTGAGCTGCGATAAACCATTGAAGAGACGCAGAAGGATTGAAAACAGCGTGACAATCAGGTATGATTTCAAGTGTATGGAGGGCACAGCATTATAGTACATGTTCATCTCCGTTATTACGATTTTCTCTGCAATTAACCCAAACTCAGTGATGGAGGACTTTATTCTATGTCTGGTTTAAGATAAACAAGATTGTGTCCCACCTCTTAAGAAAACAAGACCGACCTTTACTGTGTAGACCTGCAATGACTTCTGTTGTGACTTGGTGCTATGTAAATGAACTGAATAGAATTAGATACTGATACACCTTTTCAGGTTGTTCATCTCTTCACCGTCGGAAGAACCGAGTCAATGAAGTAGCTAAATCTGCTAGTGTATGTAATCTGTGGCCACTTCTTCAGGTCATCCTCCCACTCTTATTTTGTCCTGTTTGAGCTCTGACAGGTGGTGTTCCTACATGTTTAAATTAAATCCACAATGCTCGGAGAAACTACATTAGCTCGTACTATTCCCACGTAAACACCAGTTTTGGTTTGCACCAGAAGTCATGCCCATAATCCACGCAAGGCTAGGAATAAGGTGGATAAGGTGATTTCAAAGCAACCTGGCAAACTATGATCAAAACAAAATTGCATCTGAATACAGTAAAATCATGTAAAAGCACAAGACAAAAAAAAAACCAGATACATACCGTGCACTCTTGCATTTCCTGCTCCTTGGTGGCAAGTCTCATGACCAAGATGTTCTCCCTGCGCGCAGACTCCTGCTGCTGCTGCTTGAGCTTCTCCTCCGACTCCTTCAGCCCTGGTACATCATTAGCTAGGAGAGAAAAAACAAACACACCGTGAGATTATTTTTCCTCTACACAGGCAGCCAAACATCGTTATAGAACAGAGTGATTCATTCTCTTAGATTTTGGTCCAAAATATTAACATCAACGTGGTATTGGATTGCATTTATGAAACTGTACTTACAACACAGCTCTGCATATTTCGCCTCCAGCACCTGGACATAGTTTTCATGCTGCTTCCACCTGAAAATTGCAAAAGTACATTTTAACAATTTCAGCTATTAAAAAAATAAATATTTTACATCATTTATAAGCGGATACTTACTTTGCACACAGTTCTTCTCTGTTCAGATTCTTCAAGTCTGATTCACTAAGGCGAACCTGTGAGAAAACAAGCAAATTTGAATTAGGTTTGAAGACATAAATGGAGGTATGGAAACAAGTAAAATGGCTAAACTTATTTTTATTTTTTTAAAGACACCAACCTTCTTGGGAAGAGGTTCCTCGTTGGTCATTGTGAACTCTAGAAGTAAAACAGAAGAGAAAATGATCAGTAAGTGCAGCGTTGTGATGTGAAGCAAATGCATCTTTTCAGCCGAACCGCAATGGCTGCATGTCATGAATGACAGGCAAACCAAATGTACACATATATTATGTATTTAGACGGGGAAACAATCAAGATAATGGTACTGGGGACTCACTGGTCGACAAAAATCAAAGTTAACATCAAGCGCTAGCCAGTGACAGTGTGGCAGCTAGCTGTGGACAGCGAGACGAAACAGTGTTAGCTAACCAAGGTTAACTACTGGCTACGAGAAACAATTAGCATCCCCCTGCAAACAAATAATGAATTAGGCAACTAACAGTGTTACGCTTAAATATAAATTATCCTTTGTTAAGCAGCATTTGATTCTTGGCCGTTTCGTCTCCTTGTTATCACAAAATGGCGGTGAAGGAAATGACTCCCTCCCTTCACGCTCCTTTCCTGAAACTAGCGGGCTCTTGGCTGCAGTAACCGGGCCTAGCGCCGTGAAAACACTCACCAGGCCCGTTATTTTCGACGTTTCACCCAACTCTAGGCTTGAAAAAATCCTCGTGAGTATAAATATTACAAGTGAGTTAAAATGTTGTCGTGTTTTTACAAGCTGCGGTCACGCCTAAGCTTTGTGGCA
This sequence comes from Garcialebias charrua, assembly GCA_038048925.1. Lineage (NCBI taxonomy): Eukaryota > Metazoa > Chordata > Actinopteri > Cyprinodontiformes > Rivulidae > Garcialebias > Garcialebias charrua. Next base: position 26,271 of record JBBPBX010015087.1, read on the forward strand.
GACATCTTCCTCCGCCGAGGGCAACACGAACTGCTGCTGCGCTGCACTCCAGTTGCTGCGGAGTGATCTCAGAGATGGAGGAACGAGGGAAGACCTCTCACTACTAGAAATATTTCTGAACCAAAACAGCGGCCACAGCGTGGAGATCGTGATAGATATTTTTTTATGATTTTGTTTGCAATTTAATTAGTGTAACTCACTGAATTCATGTTAGAACAATCGATCAAGCCATCGTGTTAATTTATTTGCTATTTTAATGAACATCTTGTTAAAGGCTTGAAATCAATTTTTTATGTTCTGATCCGCCTTAAAGATAACAGATGACTGCTTTATTTATTTACGCATTTATTTATTTGTTTATCATCGGCTCCTACATACATTTTTTTTTCTACCATTAACATTCTTCCTGAAAGTAATGTGACTACAGAGTGATTCATGATGTCAACATAAACGATCTTCTGCGTCGCCTTCAAAGCAACAAAAAAAGTCCACGTGACTAATGGGCTTTTTAAAAAATTGTTCTCGTTGTACTGTATTATATAGTATTACTATATTTTGCCTGTTTCAAAAAAATTGTTTACAGCATAAAACATTTTCAAGATTTAAAAACCGCGTTTGATTTTTAAACATCAAAAGGCAACTCCATGGCTCACGGGATCTTCTTTTGAAAACCGAACGATTAGTCAAAAAATAGTGTAATAGGGAAAATAACTATTATTCACTAAAATTTTTTAAACAATATTATTTTTATAGTAAGTATCATGTTTTTGTAGTGTCAAATGTTGAGTGTCCACATTATAGAATTCCTACCGAGGTTTTTGCACACCCCCATCAGTTGGTGATAATGGTACAGTCCCCGCTGTCAACAATCGCAATCTCAAGGACGGTTATTCAGCGTGTCCACTGTCCAGTGTCGATTCAGTCTGCTCGTTGAGGACTATTTGAAACATGCTTTGCCGAGTTGCTCAAATACGCAGGTAAAACAGGTGTTAGCCTAGTGTGGAGAAGATATAACGTTGTTAGAAGAGCACATAAAAGTGGGGGAAAATCCGTTTCTTACTTGGTGTGGTAAGAGCTAACAGTTAGCTAACTAGGCTACTAACAACTCGACTAGATTAGCTTAAAGCGCTCCGAAGTGGGTTTTGTTGCATGCATTTTGATTTGAGTGCAGTTATAAACTGGAAGATGTGAATTTTTCACACACAAAAAATGCAAAACTAATGTCACAAGCTCTCGTTCTGTTAATGCTGAGTATCAGCTGAGCTGTGGACCAACACCAGACTTGTAGACATGTTGAATTTTTGTTTAGGTGTAACTCAGTCGCACAGTTAGCTCTTTACTCTTCCTTGTTTGCTTGTTTGTTTCAGGTGTGCAGCCACCCTCAGCCAAAGCATAAATCAGATAGCTGCATCAAGGCAGAAGCACACCCTTCCTGATTTGTCATATGATTATGGAGCACTGGAGCCTCATATAAATGCAGAGATAATGCAGCTACACCACAGCAAGCATCATGCCACATACGTCAACAATCTCAACGTTGCAGAGGAGAAATATCAGGAGGCTCTCGCAAAGGGTGCGTGAACTAATCGGCTCATTTCAGTTGTAGTTGGTGACAGTCTTTTCAAACATTAATGTCAAAAGTTTTACCTGCTTCTGTTAATTGAGTTTTCTATAATCAGTCTGAATCTTGAAGGTTGACATATATTGATGCACTTGTGAATGTGATTTTTGTTTCAGGAGATGTAACTGCACAAGTTGCCCTCCAGCCTGCTTTGAAGTTTAATGGAGGAGGTCATATTAACCACACCATTTTCTGGACAAACCTCTGTCCCAGTGGTGGAGGCGAGCCACAAGGTAAGGCAAATAAACAATTAAAAAGTGTATACTTTGATGCAAACAGATTTAATTTACCAGGTTCACTCTTATCAGTATGAATTTTTGAGATCATTTAAGAAAATGGATTAGATAAGACTCAGGACACATGTATTTTCAACTACTGAAGACAATGCTTTTATTTATTCCCTTTTTGCTGCAGTAGCAGTTGGTTTATTTTACTAAGTGTTTTTTTATTTTGATGGCTGCTGTTGCACTGAAGTAACATCATCTGTTCCGGCCTGTTTTATAGGAGAGTTAATGGAGGCCATCAAACGGGACTTTGGCTCCTTCCAGAAGCTGAAGGAGAAGATGTCCGCTGCTACAGTGGCTGTGCAGGGCTCAGGCTGGGGGTGGCTGGGTTACGAAAAAGAGAGTGGAAGACTTCGCATTGCTGCTTGTGCAAATCAGGATCCCCTGCAGGGGACAACAGGTCAGATTAAAATAACTTTGAAATGAAAATGAGGTCACTATTTCCTGTGGGTTCAATAAAGTTCTTTTCTTATCTTACTATTCCGCTCATTCTCAATCAGTTCATCTGGACAGTTTCTTTTTAGCAGAAACGTTTCACCCTCACTCCAGAGGGCTTCCTCAGTCAGAGTAGTCCAAAGCACACTGAAGTTAACCCACCAAGTAAGCAACTTATGTGGACCAACTTGGCTACAGCAAACTGGTTGGTCCACATAAGTTGCTTACTTGGTGGGTTAACTTCAGTGTGCTTTGGACTACTCTGACTGAGGAAGCCCTCTGGAGTGAGGGTGAAACGTTTCTGCTAAAAAGAAACTGTCCAGATGAACTGATTGAGAATGAGCGGATTTGATACCTGGACTATTGAGAATTAACTTTCTTATCTTACTATTGTTTATATTTCTTCTGTCTTGGTGTTTAGGTCTGATCCCCCTCCTTGGTATTGACGTATGGGAGCATGCCTACTATCTCCAGTACAAAAATGTGCGCCCTGACTACGTGAAAGCTATCTGGAATATCATCAACTGGGAGAATGTGAACGATCGTCTGCAGATTGCCAAAAAGTAGAAGCTACTGAAAAATGTCCCCTACAGTACCTTTTAATTATGAGCTGGATCAAAGAGTAATTGCAAGTATGTTTTGGGGTAAAACATCCCAAATTCTCATATTGTTGTTCTGAAACAAGTTAGAGATGTCTTTAAAACACTTTTTTTTATAGTGAAGCAGATTATATTGACTTATGAAAAGGAGAACTCCACAGCTTGAAACATGCGGGTCCTTCTGATCCAGGTCTACTCCCAGACCTTTGTCAAAGCGCACAACAACAACAACAACAACTTTTTAATATCAAAACTGACTTCTGCTGTTCACAGCCCAGTAATGGGTGCTGTAGGAGGAGTGAGCTGTCTATTCAGCTAATGGATATTAGCACCAGATGCAGTATGTTTATGAAGTAATGTAATAAATTATGATTTCAGTTGCACAAAGTTGGTGTTTTATTGAGTATTTCATTACTAAAGGATAATGAATCCAAAGTACAACTACTGTACTTTGAAGTTACACCCATGCATAGGAGTACAAGTTGACCCAGGGACATATTTGGTATTTTTCTCATTGTAGCCAACAGAGGGCAGTGTTCCCAAAGATTTAAGGTTCTTGCTCTTCTTGCTCTGGGCAAACATATATTTTACCAATACTGTACAGTATATTAATAAAAGCCACTTATGACAGAAGTCCTCTTAGGATTGTCAAGCCAGTTATTAACCTGCTTACACATTTAGCAGTTGCAATAAAATATTCTTTTGATTTCCTTCCTGATAAGAAGAATTGAGTACACAAGCTGCCTTCAGCTGCTTTGGCTCATTTCATCCATGTACGGTACTGAGTGATTATAACTAATCACAGGATGAATCGAGTCAATAGTTTCTTCTAAAGGGTGATGTAGAGAATAGATTGTTTTGTTTTAAGTTCAATCACTGTTGAAAAATGTTTATTTCTAATAAAACTGAATGCATCAGTGACTTGTAACATGTTGACCTGGCTTGACTTGGTGTTTACAAAGATGGTAGTTGAAAAATTGGTATATAAAAGTTTTCGAGTCAACAAATGCCAACACCCAAACTTTGTTAAATCTGTGTGTGAGACAGTGCCAGCCTTGGAAACTGAAGTTTGAACAAATCACAAGATGATCGCTTCAATAGACACGGCCAACTTTTACTCTGTAGAAGCTGATTTTGCCAAAGTGTTTCCCCCCTTTTTTTTAATGTAATTTGTTTAAAAAAATAAAATAAAAATGGAGCTCACACCAGAGAATCCATTGCCTCTGGAAGAAAAGACTGGAAAATGTATTTGTCTTTATAAAAGTCTCTTTTTTTATTTTATTCCTCTTAAATCTTCCAAACTTTCTTGAACCTTCTTCAAACACACTGTTGGTGTGGTTTTTCTGTGGACACATGCAATAATTCTTCCTCGAGGCTTTGTTTTGCATCCTTATTTCCACTTTAAAACAAAAATCCTTGACAACTTACATGCTCAGACAGAGCTTTTTTGTACAAACTAGTTATTTTTCAGAGCTCAAGATATAAGTTTTGTAGTTGTTAGCTTTCTTTTTACTTTTCCAGACCCATCAGTCAAACTTTCACCCAGCAACAGTTTTCTACATTATCGCTCATGGCTGATGGAGATAATTTATTATTGCTCATGGCTGATGGCAATCATTTTTATGTGTTTATTTGACAGTTGAGTTAAATTATCTCATGAACCAATTGACACATTTTAATTAAATTCTGAAAGTATTTATTGGATAAAACCCTCCACAAGCAAGTGGCCATAGGAAACAAAAATGGCTCCAACTCATCCAGTTTTACTCAGATAAAGCTCAAATTTGGTGTGGTAGTAGATGAGTCATTCACAAGTGACAACATACTCTGAGCTACTTGGTGCAACATCTTTGATTAAAACTTTGGCATTAACTCTTACAGTTAATGTATGTTTGCAAAATATCTCGTGAACCGATTTCAACGAAACTCCTAAAATGTAACCATTGGCAGTTTCTCTAAAACCTTTTACCATTTGGCGTTTACTAAACTCGAGATGGCCTCCACAGCTAAAAAACCTTAGCCAATGCAGTACTGGTTAAAACAGCCATATTTTACAGACCGAGCTAATTTTGGTGTAGTATAGCTGAGAGTCATTCATAACATGAGTGCTATCACAGCTTAACATACTGTACTATACCACTTTATAAAGCATTTAAGAACAGCAACAAGGCCAACCAAAGTGCTGTACAGCATACACACAGAGGTAAAGATAAGAACTAAATAACTAATATTATAGAATACAGACAAGTTTAAATCATCTCACATACTGTAGTGTCAAAAGCCTGGGAGTAAAAGTGAGTTTTCAAACTAGAATTAAAAACGATGAGAGAGGGAGCCTGCCTGACATGCAGTCTAAGATGTTCCACAGTTTTGGACCTGCAACAGAGAAAGCCCTCTCACCTTAAAAAACAAGTGCCTGGAACCAATAAAAGCATCTGGTCTGTTGATCTCAGAGAGCGCTGCATATGGCTGCAGCAGATCATCTAGATAGGAGGGGGCAGAACTGTTCAGAGATTTAAAAACATACAGAAGTTTTATCAAATTAATTTGAAAGTGAACTGGGAGCCAGTGAAGGGAGGCCAGAACTGGAGCAATGTGCTCTCTTTTGCCTGTACCAGTTAAAAATCAGGCTGCAACATTTTGAACCAATTGTAAACGTGCGCTGGAAATCTGACTGATTCCCAGTGTTGTATAAAGTACTTCAAAGTGATACTTCAGTGAAAGTACAAGTATCTTACCAGAAAATTACTTTGGTAAAAGTTAGGTCTCCTTTAAAATTATTAAGTAAAAGTCTTAAAGTATCAGACATTTAATGTATTTAAGTATCAAAAGTAAAGTAAATGTAGTACATAGCGGATTTGATACCTGGACTATTGAGAATTAACTTTCTTATCAAAAGTAAAGTTATCTTATAAAATGTACTATAAGAGTATTAAGTAAAATTAACTACTTCTTATATTTGAACTAATGTTTGTATTACATTACTGCCTATAGTCATACTACTGTTTACATTCACTGTTTACATTTATTACTACTGTTTACATTCATTACTACTGTTTACATTTATTACTACTGTTTACATTTATTACTACTGTTTACATTTACACTACTTTTTATATCTACACTACTGCTGATATATATATTTTTTACTAGCCTTATTGCATATGCCACTTTACCTCTATACCAATATCAACTACCTCATACTGTGTACATAAACTTCATATGCTGCTTTGTCACTCTATTACAAATGTCAATGCCAGAACTTTCATTTTATTTTATAGATATACTTTTTACACTTTTATACTACTATGCAAAAAACTCAGGACAGTATTACACTTTTGTTATTTCATTTTATGCTTATGTTTATTAAATGTTTAGTGTTTTAGTGTTGGTGTAACTTTTCATACTACTACTATGCAAAAACTACTATGCAAAAACTCAGGACAGTATTACACTTTTATTATTTCATTTTATGCTTATGTTTATTAAATGTTTCAGTGTTTTAGTGTTTAAATGTTTACTGTTGCACCGAGGGACAGAGAGAAATGCAATTTCAATCCTGTGTATGTCCTGTCCTGTACATACATGTATTGCAGTTTTGACAATAAAGTTGACTTTGACTTTGATTAAATGGTTAGAATTTCCAAAACAACATTTTATGGGTGCAATGTCCAACGACAAAAACTTGGAAAGTTTGAACTGAACGAAAGATTGCTCTTTAAAAAGTTTGATTGTAATGAAGTATATTAATTAAACATTTATTAACCTTTATAGCTGTTAAAAACCTTGTTGTGTAGTTGACTTCTTTACTGAGCCAGGTTCTGTTTGGTTATGGATTGTTTCTGACTTATTAATAATACAGGATAATATAATAATAGTTCCTATGCTCTTGAAGCAGTTCATATCCCGGAGAATACCAAACTTCTTCTTTTTAGCAGCTACTGTCATTTTCACACCTGTCAGGAATGTGTCTCTATGTGAGCCAACAAAGATAACGATTGATATCTGCATATGCATCCAGCTTGTTCACAGCGGGAGATGCAGTTTTCACACAAGCGGTGGGGGAGGGGCTGGGTTTGTGATTGAGAACGGTTTCTGAAAAGTTCTGCCCCCTCCTAGCTGATCTGCTGCAGCCATATGCAGCGCTCTCTGAGGTCAACAGACAGATGATTTTATTAGTTCCAGGCACTTGTTTTAAGCTCAGAGGTGACAGGGCTTTCTCTGTTGCAGGTCCAACACTGTGGAATGTCTCAAACTGCAGGCTCCCTCTCTCAGTGAGGGAGAGAGAAGTGGCCGCATGAAGTCACAGACTGGGAGAACAAACAGGCATTGCCCAATCAGATTTCTTCTCATTTTAAATTGTAGTAACTAGTAACTAAGAACTATGTATTGAAGTAAAAGTACACATTTCATTGAGGAAATGTAGTGAAGTAAAAGTGAAAGTCGCTAGAAATGGAAATAACGAAGTAAAGTTAAAATATGTCAAAATTCTACTTAAGTACAGTAACGAAGTATTTCAACGTCGTTACATTACAACATTGCTGATTCCAAAAATAAGCTCATTGCAGTAATCAAGTCTGGATGTTATGAAAGTGTGTATTACTGTTTCAAGATTACTTCTGGACAGTATGGGCTTCAGTTTTTTTTTCAGTTGAGGCGACTGTCTATAGACAGTCGCCTCAACTGAAAAAAAACACTTGTTTCTCTAACAGGATTAGAGAGGAATGGTCGATACAGTTGTTCTTGATTGTACCATTAGGTGGAAACAACATGACTTCTGTATTCTCCTCATTAAAATTTAGGAAACTTAAAGCCATCCAATTCCTGATGTCAGCCAGGCAGTCAAGAAGAGGTTGGATATAGTGTGCACCCGTGTGCTTCAGAGGGAAGTAAATTTGACAGTCATCGGCATAAAAATTAAAAGGTGTGCCATGTTTACAAAAAAAAAAGCACCTAATGGCAGCAGGTATAAAGAAAAGAGAAGAGGACAGAGGATGGATCCCTGCGGTACCCCCCACCAAAGATCTGCCGATGTTGAAGTAAGATCCTTGATGTTGACACAAAAAGTTATGTCGGAGATGTAGGACCTAAACCATCTGAGGGCCGACCCAGTGATGCCCACCCACTGTTCCAGCCTAGAAATGAGGAGCTCATGGTCACTGGTGTCAAAAGCAGATGTAAGGTCCAATAGGACAAGAAGCACAGAATCACCTGCATGTGTGGTTAGAAAAATATAATTCAAAACCCTCAATAGAGCAGTCTCAGTGCTGTGGAGAGATCTGAAGCCTGATTGGAACACCAATCAACATCTTGAGAGCTCGCAATATTGTATGTTTCCATCCATTAGTACTTTGGTTTAAAACTCTAGCATGAAAAATGGAGGGCGATATGCATTCCTTAGGAAGTGCTAGTCCTGCAATTTCTTTCTGTGAGCTACCGTCACCATTTGTCCTGAACACATTATCCCAGTTGGACTGGAAAAGTGAAATGTCAACGCAAAAGAGGTAACATTTTCCAGGGTTTGCCGTCCTCTGTTCCTGGCAGAGAAGGTGTAGAAGCTAAAAGCAGGGCACCCGTTTGGGTCTGAGCCCACGTCTGAGTGCTTTGGAAAGAAGGGACACTCCAGCAGGCGCCGAGTGCCAGAAACCAGGACTTTTCAGAGGCAGCGGGGCTAAAGTACATTGAGCTTTCTGGATGATGGACACATCATGGCTGTTGAAAACAGTGCACAGACAGAAGCACATGCCCAAGATCTTAAATAATCTATCACAGTAAATTTCACCTTTTAAAAAATTATCTCTATCTCTTTGAGAACGTAGAACTAAAGAGAGGATAAGATTGCTGTAGCAAGAGGGTGTGACCGTGTCTGTTAAATTATTTGAGAGTTTGCTCCAGAAAGTGTAAAAGGCTCTTGGACATCATTGAGGCAGCAGAGTGTGATAAATCACCGCGAGCCTGGGGTCATTTGGGTTTCTGTTGGATTGATCCACGTTCAAGAAATCCACACGGAAATCATTGACTTTTCTTTTCACTAAATGAAAAGTTCTCATCACTGGTGAACGGGGTTCATTCAGAGATTAAAAGGTGTAAATGCAAGTCAATAATTTCACTAAATTATGGATGGCTTGACAAGATTATAACATTTAAAGTTTAATAACACTTGTTAAACACTTGCTTGGAAATTAGTTCTTCACATTTTCTGCTTCTTCTACAGAAGTTCCCTCTTAGAGTTGTGTATTTTCCAGGTTGGTACATAAGCCCAGAGGAATAATCTTCTTGGATCTAATGATGGGAATGAATAAGTTTTTCTGTCAAAATTTGGCTCTCTCGTCTCCTGCTGTGCTGAGAGTCAACACTTAGCAGATCCTTTTTGGCTGCCAGTTCAGGATGTCAGCAGAGAAAAGACAAAAAAGAAGTGAAAAGGAAACTGGACAGTGCCCAACAACTGGAGAACGGGCTTTCATGTGCAGCAGACGTGACCCAGTCCTGGCAATGTTAACCCCGCTCCTGATCCCACTTAAACTGAAATATCCATCTCTCCAGGTGGTCTCAACTACAAACTAAAACGTCTGCATATAATCGCCAGCAATAAACAAAGTTTATTAGTGACTCTTATTTATTTTTTCAGTCACAGATGATCCAAATTACAATTAAATAATATCTTACCTGTTTTAGATAGCTCTTTGAAGGGCCTCAGTTTTGAGTTTAATTGTATGAATGTTTATGAAGCATTAATTTTTCTTCCTTATGTTTGTGTGTGTGTGTGTGTGTGTGTGTGTGTGTTTCTCGTCCCGCAGATTTCAAGATAAAGTATTTCAACAAATCATAAATCAAAACATGCAGCTCTTTCAGAACAATCCTGCTACTGGTGCAACTTTAGCTTTTTGAAATATTTTGCCTTGTCTTTCACGGTTTCCTCAAAAAAATGAATTGACCTCATTTTACATACGTTTAGATCTGTTTACAACCTTTTATTGCTCCTTTCACAGTTTGTTCTGGATCAGCTTGTGCAAATTGGAACTTTTTTCAGCTACTTTCAGCCAATTTCACTGTTTTTTCAGCTGTTTTGTGCTCCTTATAGATTAATTCTGCTAACTACAACATTTATGCGCTTCGTCTAACTTCTTTCTTCTAATTTAGGCTTGTTATGTTCCTTTCAGATTATTTCTGCAAGTTTCAGCTTTTTCTACATTTTCAGCTACTATTCAGCTGTTTTATGCTAATTTTTTTTTTAATTTTCAGTTAATTCCACATTTTTTTGCACCCAGTTAAACTTTTTTCAGCCTAATTCAGCAAAAATGTGCTCTCTCCACTTCCTTCTTGTAATTTAAGATTTTTAAACTATTTTTCAGGTGTTTTATGCTATTTCAGCTTTGTCGGATAATTTCCACTTTTTGTGCTAATTTCTGTCTATTTGGTAAAGCTTGTTCTTTCTGCTTTTTTATGCTAATTTAAGCTTGCCTTACCCTTTCAGCTACCTTTTCAGCATTTTTAGCTAATTTCAGCTGTTTTCAGATAAATTCCAGTTTTTTGTGGTAATTCCTCCTACTTTCAGCCTAATTGACTTGTAATTTCAGCTTGTTATGCTCCTTTAAGCTTTTTTCAGCTAGTTTAGCTTTTTCTGCTATTTCAGCTATTTAGCTGTTTTATGCTAATTTTAGCCTTTTCAGTATGGTAAATTACTTTTTTTAAGCTAATTTCAGCCTTTTCCTTTTTGTAGGTTAAGCTTCTCTCTGTCTTTTTGGCTACCTTTTTTTGGGTGCTAATTTTAGCTATTTTTTAAGCCAATTTCCTAATTTTTGTGCTAATTTCTGCTAATTTAAACCTAATTCAGCAAATATATGTTCTTTCTACTTTCTTCTGCCAATTTTTTTTTTTTCATTCATTCATTCAACCTTTATTTATACAGGCTAGCCTCGTTGAGTCACGGGACTCATTTACAAGAGGGACCTGTCTCACTCACACCAAACAACCATCCACTCTCTCACTCACACCTAGGGTCAATTTAGAGTCACCAATCAGCCTAACAAGCATGTTTTTTGGTCTGTGGGAGGAAACCGGAGTACCCGGAGGTTCTTTCATTTCAGCTATATTTCAGCATGTTTTTGTAGTTAATTTCAGCTGTTTTTCTTCTTCAATGAATCAGACTGCATTTTCACAGGAAATGCTATCCGAAGCGGGTATTTCTGATTGGATTGATGAACTAATGGCATAACCAAATGGAGCCAAAGTAGATTTCTGTCATATAAATCAACTCCCAATAAAAAAAGGTCATAGTGGTTCAAGCAAATGCTTGTTCTAAGCCTTTAAAATGGTGGCAATTTGGCATTTAACAGTTTTTACAGAATCTTGTGGGTATTTTCAAGTAGCAGTAGCTAACTGTAGCACTGCTTGTGCTGCCTGAGACACTTCTTGCAGGATTATTATAACATTTCTAACAGGATAATCATGTACGTTACGGTACTCCAAGATTGACAATGGTGTAAAGGTTTAAAAAATAGCATTCACTTGAACTGCCAGAAAACCTTTGAGATTGGAGCAGTTCTAAGACAGAAACATTCCACTTTAATCATGACCTGGTCCTAGATTGTCACTCTGGTCAAAATTAAACCCTGTTTCTCTAAACTGAAGCTGTTCAAAGCATTATCTGTAACGGGTAAGATATTGTTTGTTCAGAAAGTTTCCACAGAACCCCACTTGAAAACATCTAAACTGGTTAAAAATATGACCACATAAGAAACATGTGCCCCTTATGCAGCAGGTGCACGTCAGTGTACTGTACCACTCTACAATTCCAACGCGACTTTGGTTCTATTTTGACTTAAGACATTTATTTCTCTTTTAAATTTTCATCCAGGCCGTTGTGGATTTTCAGAGATAATGGTAAACTCAAGACTAAAACAAGCCTATATTGTCTTTTGTGGCATTTATTATACAAAATAAATAAAGGAAGAAAAAAAATAATGCAATTGCAGGTCACCCGTTCCTCAAATTACATATGGGAAGTTGTGGCCCCGTAATATACAAAATCTTCAGATAATACAATTCCTTCACACAGGCCAAGATGGTGGAAAAAGACAGCTGAAAGGTGAGAAAGTTATAAACAATATGGTGGTAAATTAAGTGTTGAGTGGACAAAACAAAAAAGAACAAGCCACTGTGAAGTGTAACAATGAAATGTACATGAGCGCCTAATTATGTTATGAAGTGGGGAAGCAAAGGCAACCAGCATGACAAGGTGGAATAATGGATAATGCAGAAAGCGTTCAAGCGAGACTCAAGTCTGACTCTGTAGAGTTCTGTTGAAGTTGTTTTTCTGCTTTTTATGAACTAGTGGGCTCAATTAATTTGATACCCCTTGAACATTTACTCTTTTCTGTCTGAATTTTAGTTAAATAATGTTGTAGCACAGTTTTAACACTTAAAATAAAATGTTTAGCCTTCATATCTTCAGCTGAACAGCGTCTGACCATTAACATTATCTCAACATGTCTCTGGGATGCCAGATGGGAAATGATGAAACATTGTAATGCTGCTTTAAAATGTATTTGACCCAAACTATTGCGCACAGTGGGGTGAGCACACAGTCAGGCTGATATGGGTGTTCACTTAAATAAAAACAAGTTATATATTTGGGATTTTTGAAAACTGCATTGTTTGGACCCTAAAATTGTCCTGTAGATACAATAATGATTCTATACCTGGCAACACTGGGACGTCTGACTACCAGAATTCTGCTGAGCTGGACCGAACTGGATTTAAATGTACCATACTGTGTTTTTATTCATTTATTTCTCTTTGTTACTAAGAAATTAAAGTTAGAATGAAAAACATGCTTTCTCTTATTGCTGGGAGCAAGACCATAATAAAAAAAAAGGAAAATAAAGAAATTTAAGGATGTATAAACAGATATTACAAAAACAGCAGTTGGCAACTTCAACAGGTTTTTCCCAAACTGATGACGAAGCTTTAAATGTGATGGGCAGCATCCGGATGCAAACTTCCTATTTATTTATACACATCAGGCTGAAAAGTACATATTAACAGTGCTGATAGATGGAGCCTTGTTTTCGATGATCCTCCTAAATCTTTACTAACACACCATGAAAAGCTGAACGTGTTAGCAGCTGCAACACACGGATTTCTTCCAAAGAGGCAGAAAAAAAAAAAAACAGAAGAATCTTCTGATGAAAGCCAACAGAGTGTCCAGTAGACAGATATGTATGCAGGAACAACAAGAAGTGAGCTCACCAGATGTAACTTGACTGAAAATATAACCTCAGAGACCTCTGTGTGCTCATTTACTTTTACGTTTTCTGTATGTTTTTAATATGGATGCATATTAGCATTCCTAAAAAAATATGTGTGGCAGAAGAAATAGTAGATTATTAAATGTTTCATTTTGTTGGGAAATACAAATGAATCTTTTCAGCGATGCAAAAGCTTGTTGTGCAATTTTTACGTCATGTTGCTTCATAGCCTTGGGATTTATTTGGTCATAAGTCAACACGACACAACAGTTTCTGTTTTTTTTTTTTATATTTACTTTGGCGTTTCAAGGTTTTTATGCAAAAATATTCGCAACAGCATTGGCCAGATGTGCTGTGAGAATGCAGGGTTTAAGTTTATCACTCATATTTATTATTGTTTTCATATATTTTTATTGTTGTTTTTCAATGAACTCCACAAGGCAGCAAAGTGTTAGTGATATTGCATCATAGAGAAAAGGGTCCAGGTTCAAATCTCAGTAGCAGTCTTATATTAATAAAATAATATTATAAATCTCATTCCTATGCAGGGTCATGAGGCAGCTGGTGACTATCTACTGTACAGGAGTCATTTTGCGACAGGTGAAGAACACCCTCTACAGGTCATAAGTTCTTGTTATACAGTAAATGTCCTCCGATGATGTTAAAGTAAAGAGAAAACAGGAAGTCAGTCAAACTTCTGCAGCCACCTGAAGCTATTTATAATGAGATAGTATCTCAATATAATGAGATAGTATCTCATTATAATGAGATAGCATCTCAATATAATGAGATATTATCTCATTATAATGCGATACTATCTCATTATTTTGAGATAATTTTTGCTATTTTTTAAAAATAGAGTGGCGGAAATGGGCTTCCATACACCATATTTGGAGAGGGCTTTGTTTATCTGCTGCATGCACATAAGGACAGTTGCACATAAACACCCAAAAATGCTTAGATTGAACCAGACAAGCCTCAGTTACTTCTTACTTCCGGCACTTGGCAAAGCAGGTCGCTTCTCTTTCTGCTCCTCTCCTCCCTAAGTTTTCCTCCCCCTGCTTTTGCATTTTTGTCTCGTCTGTAACTCTTCAGCGCTCACTCGAACCAATTTGAAATGGATTTAATTGCGTGGGCTGTTTCCTCTATCGATAAATTTTTTTCCACGAAGCGCTCTGGACCAGGAGAACCGGCGTGTCCCCTCGACACGCATGCGGTGGGCTACATTATGGAAGTTAATGTGTCTGACCGTTCTTTCTGTCGAAGACGTGGAAGATTTGTGGATTATTGGAATATTGGTGGCAGCTGCTCTGCTTTTTGGCGTTGGCGGTTTCTGCTACTGGAAGCTGAGGGAGACTGCCGCGGCGATCAACGCGCTGGCGAAACTTCCTGCTCAACAAGATTCTTTGATCCGGGCTATGACCTCAACGACCCAGCTGTTGTACGAGCTGAATCGCACGATGGGAGCAGTGGTGGACAGCC